>CM068829.1:152136011-152345127 GCA_028554795.2 Sinohyriopsis cumingii | reverse complement strand
CTGCTTCATCGTCTATAGCACCTCCAGTCTTATCTAGAATTTTGACTTTCAGGTACAAGTAACTGCTATTCAGATCGATGTAATCTTCGGGCTGTCCTTTGATTTCAAACTCGATGGGAGCGGAATCCGTCAGTGAGGAGACGGGGTGAACTTCCACCCACTGGGATTCTTGCATGGTCATCATGGTAGGGGTCATGGCAAACAGATCCAGTTCCGTCTTGGAACAAGCGCAAGATTCTCGGTGCATCATTTTTTTGTCTCTTTTCTCAATAATCGAAAACGTCTAAGTCTCGAACGGTTCTTCTTTTCTTTTCTTGGCCTTTCTCGCTTGAAGTCTGGTGAAAGGGTGTTTTCTTCGTCGTCTCTTTCTGCCTTGTCCTTGCTGAATGCCTGACTCGGTAGCGTGCAGGGCATTTATAGGTGTGTCTTGTCGGCCCAAAATGTCTTTACCCGTTTGCAGCAAGATATTTTTGCCTGCCCTCATGAAGGCTTCTTTAGGGTTTTGTTTGTCGATGATGACATTTTGGATAAATTCTTTGCCTTGCGTCAGTGCCGCATCTTTCAAGGCGTGCAATCCGCGTGTCACCATCGGTTTCAACACTGGGGCCACCGAACGAAAGGCCCATTTTTGAGATGTCTCCTAAACCGTGTCCTCGCTGTCGAGCAACCCCTCGGTACACTGGATACATGACTTACTTGCGAGTCGTGAGAGAACCGTTTTCGAAAATGGAGTTTCACCGTGACTTTTCCTTTGGTGAATGGAATATTTTGTCCCAAATCTCCTTTTATAGCAATGTTGACCGTGTCCAAATACGACTTGCTGACCGGCAAATAGTGAGGATGGACAAATTCGCGGTGAACGTGGTAAGTGTTTCCACCTTCCTCGTCAGCGTTCGTGGCAGAATCTACTTTGAAAGGAATGACACGCAGTAACGGTATGGAGGTGTGTCCCACCACGTTGTACTCCACCACATCGGAATACACAAACATCAAATTCAGTCCTTGGTTCAGTTCTACCGGGGCACGAAATAACTTACTAAACGACTCGTTGTCGTAAACGATGGGTAATTCGTTTTTCTTGATCATGGTCTTTCTCATGTTCATGTCTCCGCCCAACATGTCATACAATTCAGGACAAAATAAAATGGACAGGATTTTACTCCGTTCAAATTTCATCAAGAAGCGACGAGCTGCTTTGTGGTACTCCAGGGTGACACTTTTGTTGACATGCTCCAAAGCTTTCAGAAACACGACATTAAACCTGGAGGTTATGGTGCTGACCAAATGTTGACCACTAAAACAATAGCCTGGGGGAATGAACAAGTGATAGGTGGTGTACTTTTGTGTACGGGTTTTCTTGTCATATTTGACATTGCTATCCATCCACTGTTGCAATTGTTCGTCATGAACTTCCACATCAAAAAAATTTTGATTGGGAAGGACATTGAGGACTTGGGTCGGGTGAATGATTTCTACTAAAGCCACTTCCCAATGGGCTTCGTGATCTAAGGGGATGGCCTGAGGTAATTTGGCCGTGTAACAGCACAACGTGTGGGGAAACACCTCCATGGAACTGTCACTGGGTAAGGTTAAGTAAAATTGGTTTTGGTGACTCATAATTCCAGAGTTCTGTGGCTGTCCGAGGGGTTATTAATGGACGTCAGAGGCGTGTCTCCGCCCAAAATGGGGTTCTGGTTGTGGTTGAAGTGGTGACTGGCACTGGCACTGGACACAAGGTTCCCGGGGTTCCCGTTCGAGGTGAATTTCAGGGAGGGATTAGGAAGCAGGTAACCGATGCAACTGCTCAATAAAATGGTCCACAATTGTTTGTCTCCTTGTTGCAAACTCAAATTGGCGATGGCTGCCCCGATGACACAATACACCACGAAGATTTGACAGAAAAAGACGATTTGCGTTTTAGGCACACGTTCTCCACACCACACCCACAAGGGTTGTTTTTGTAACTCTTGCACAGAAGAACTAGGTGAAGGAGGAGTGGTCGACGTAGCTGCGTCTGATGTGTGAAAGGGCATGATGGTCACTTCTTTTTATAGTCGATGACTTGCGAAGCGTCGATCCAAGAATCGAAACTGGGCAGATATCCTTTCCAACGTACTTTGACTTCTTTGACACGTCGTTTGCCCACTTTACGGGTTCTGCGTTCGAGAATGCTTTCGATGTCGTACACGTCGTCTTCTTTTTTGGTGACACGTTGTAACTCGGGCAAATAAAACGTTCCTTTGAGCACTTCTCCGTTCATGTCTTCCAATTTATAGACGGCAGGATGACGGCCATGCACTCGTCCAGTGACGCGAAACAATTCGGTCGTCCAGTTAGGTAAGTAACCTTTGTCGAAAGTGCGTTTGGTTTTGCCAATGCGCACCCAATCTCCTACAGCCAAGTCTCCACTTTTCTTGGGGACAGCCCTCGTCGGGGACGTACCAAACAGACGCTCAAACAACAACACTTCGTTGTCGTTAGTCACGTCTTGCGGGGCACGTCCGATGCTTCGATGGTAAGATTGGTTGTACGCTTGCACCAGGTGAGGTAAGATGTCGATGTACTTCAGAGTGTGGTGATGCGTACAATATTTCCACATGCGTTCTTTCAAAGTGCGTTGAAAACGTTCCACGATGCTGGCTTTGGTTTCGGGATTCTCCGTGGCAAAAAAATGAATGTCATGTTTCTTTAATTCTTTTTGGAAAGCTTGGTTCAAAAATTCGGTGCCTTTGTCCGTTTGCCATCGAACAGGGTGACGACCGCTTTGTTCCAGCACCCGTTGCTGGATTTGGAAGTCAAGGGCACGACCCAGGCAAATTTGGAAAAGACGTCGATGACACAAAACAAATATTTGTAGCCACCATTGTAGCTGACCAAATGAGAGACATCGGCTAAATCGGCTTGTCATTGATGATCGATGCCTTCCACTCGGGTGCGACTTCTGGCAAACTTGCGTCGAATGGGTTTGTGTAAAGTGTAGGTAGCTTGTTCTTGTAACCATCGTTGCACTTGAGGTAAACGGAGACTTTTCAGTCGAGTTTTAGCAGCACGATACAATTTTTGAACTCCTGCGTAACCTGCAGGATGGGAGGGATCGTAGTAAATGCTGGCTAAGACTTTTTCCATTTTTTGTGTGTTAATAAGTCACCCACTCTTCGGTGATGCTACTTTGGGTGGGACGGAAGGGTGTTTTGGAAACGGATTTACGTGTCCGATGGGCTACGGGAGTAGAAGTCGAAGGTAGTGGTGGAGGTGGAGGTGGCAATGGAATGGCTTTGGTTTTCTTTTCTTTTTTCGCTTCTGGTTTCCCTTCTTTCTTTTTCCCTTCTGTCGAAGGAGGAGTGGACATCATCTTTTTAACCCAAGCTTTCATTTCTTCTCGTTGGGGTGTGGGGGACGGTGTCAGCAAGGATGCTGCAATCTTACTTGAAATGGGAGCTGCTGACGGTGTTTGAAACACTTCTCGCATCTCTTCTTCCTCAGGTCTTCGTGAGGTAGCATCTCTGGTGACCCCTGGGGATGGTAGTAGTGGTAGTGGTGGTGGTGGTAATAATGATGGTGCTGGACTTTTCATCAAGTCTTAAAATCTTTCAAAGTGGGTAGAGCTGTTTCGTCTAAAGCTTTCTGGTGAAAGAGTTGCAGTCGTTGTAAGAGTTGGCCGTACTTTTGCGATTTTTCTGTTTCGGACAAATCTTGGCGATCCATCAAGGACTGTAATTCGTGTTGTAACTGGGACATCTCGCTCAAATTGGGATTGGGAGGTAAATGCGGGGTGCGTTGTTCTTGCCACCGATGGTATTCCATCCATCGTTTGTAAGGCACTAAAGCTAGTTTTCGTCCTTCCATGGGGTTGTCAGGGGTCGATTCTGAGATCTTGGGACTTCCGAGGGCCTTTTTATCTTGCTCCCACCAGTCCTCCCAACATGGTTCCCAAGACTCCTTTCAGTATGGGGCCTAACAAGAGAGGCAAAATGCCTCCACGTTGCACTAACATCTTCTTTTTTTGACGAATGGGAATTTTCTTTCGAACCATTTGGCGAAGAACGTGACGATGTTTGCCTAAGCATTGTTTCTGGTGTTTGGACAAAGGGATCGTGCCTTTCAAAACATTCAAACAACATTCGAACACGGTATCGATGACCTCTTTGGAGGCTGTTTGAATGAGTTTTTTTCGTAGGGGTGGAGAAGCTTTGGACAGGACAGATAACATGTCCCCATGTTTGGCTAAACGTGGTGGTAGTCCTTTCCTTTTCTTTCCTTGGGGTTTTCTGGAGGGTGACATCTTTGAGTCTTCAGGAGCACCAAAAAAAACACTGATACCCTACTTGGTCACAGGCCTTTTTTATACTGGAACGCGTTGCCACTGATTGTCTTTACGGTGTATCAGTTTGAGGACAGGCATGACACATCGTGCAGGGGTACGCAACGGACTAAATCGAGCCAGTTCTTGCTTGGACAAATCCAGTAAACTTTGTAACATGCCCGATCTTTCATGGACTTTGATTTTGGGAGAAGGTACTTTGTGAGCAGCAGCCACTGCCACTAAATTGGAGGGTCCTGCCACTGGGGAAGTTCTTTTTGGGGTCATCAACGGAGAAGTTCTTGGTGTGATCAACGTCTCCAAGTACTCTTCAGTTCCTGGTGTCATCAACGGAGAAGTGGATAAACGTGAGGCTGCCGGAGACACAGTCACCGCCGTGGCAGATCGTGGTTTGCGAGTGTAAGGTTGCGTCCTGGCCGAAGTGCCTCTCTTGCGACTAGTTTTCTTCTGTGGACTTTTCTTTTTCTGGGGACTTTTTCTCTGTTTCTTTTTCTGGGGGCTTCTTTTCTTTTTCCGGGGTGGTGTCTGGTCAGAGGAGGGTCCTGCCACTGGAGAAGTTCTCCTTGGGGACCTGGTCTTTTTCTTCTTGGGGCTTCGTTGGACTTTTGTCTTGGGGATAACTTTGGGGGCATTAGGATCCCATCTTAAGAGTGAGCGAATGATGACCCCTCCTAGAGTACCGCTCCCTCCAGGTTTCAAAATGATTTGTTTTTTGGTTTGAGTGTCGATGCGGGGATCGGCCAGTTGGACCAAAGCGACTTTGTTTCGATCGAAAAAGCGTTGGGTTTGATGAGGAATCTGAATGATTCCTTGGAGTAATTGACGTGCTGTCACCGTGAACCATCGTAAGACTTCTTTGAGACTAGCTTCTAAGACACGAGCTCGTGTTTGTGGATCTTTTTCTCGACTGATGCCATACAAGGCACGAATCAATTTGACGGGAAGATGCGACTGAAGGGACGTCATGTTCGCACTGAGAGTGAGACAGACGAAAAAGGGTCTGAGATTTTTATAGATTTTTTTTATGGGGAGTGAAATGAAGTCGAGGACGGAGACGTGTACAGGACAGGTCCTCCGTCTTGGCACCAGTGGGGAAACAAGTGGGTACGAAATCGCAAATCTTCGGGAATCGTAGGTTTCAAATCGACGAGTAAATAGGCGTGTGGAGTTTGAGTGGCATCATCGTACGCCTGAGTCAGCCAAGGCGTTCCTAACTGTTTGGCTAAGACTTGCACTTGCGATTTATCTCGAGGGCTTTTAAACAAGACCACGTAATGCGCATTGAGACTGATGGTGCGATGGGCTTTACTTTGTTGAAACAAATTTTGGGTGATGTAAACGACACTGGCATTACGGTGATGCCCTTTGCGCGTGAACCACAGTTTAATTTCTTCTTCGTCTTCTCCTAACATGTCGTCGAAAATGACCAAATGGGTTTGACGGGAATCAGAGACGATGCCGTCGTCTTCTTTAGGAATGCCTTCCACAAACACGATGGAATCGCCTTGACTTTCTCGCAAGAGGTTGTACGCCGATTGCCACTCTTTGTAACACCACACGATCCGTTGAGGTGGCCGATCGATCAAATGATGTTTATGTTCGATCAAACGTTTGACGAATTCGGTTTTGCCTGAACCGCTAGGTCCAGCAATGAGCATGTTAAAGGGATGGCGAAGATACAAAGCCTCCCAACTGGCACGATCTAAGTGTTCGTCGATGACTTTGACAGTAGAGGAAGAGGGAACAGAGACAGCAGAGGTAGCCATGGTGTGAGAAATGTCACTTGTGACACGAAAAACAAACAAGACAAGAGTTTATATACTTTTTCAGAACACGTTTATTGAATGTTTTTTTTTTCTTCAAAAACATGAATACGAAAGACAAAAATACATAAAAGCCAAAGGCTTAAGTACAAGAATAAAAGGCACATGATAACTATGAACGTGGAATAAAAACAAGTGTCTGTACAACAACCACATGTTTTGGGTAAAGTTCTAACCAGTTCTATAGTAGGGGTAAGGTCACACAAGTGTCCTCCCGAAAGGGTCTTTCAGGCCTGTCCACGACAGTCCTGTCCTGGGTGACGGGTTCTTCTGGCACCGTCACTAACACAGGTTGAAATGTAACTTTTTTCCTTGAATAGCTCTCGTGCATACTGGGTCACCTCTTGGGTCCAAGCCAAACCAATCTGGTTTCTTCTTCTTCGTCAACGACATGGTAAGTTACTTCAATGAACAATGAACTATCGATCTTGCCTAGGGTTCCTTTTTATATACAGACCAATACCGACGTGACCGTACGGCAACGTAAAGTGATTGCGAAGTCGCACTCGCTTCTGGTATACAATTTGATAGACTTTTTCCAAGGGTCTTCTGACGATGTGGTGAGTGGGTAAACGTACAATCTTGTTCGGTTGAAATGGTGGTCACTTTAAAGTTTCCATCCTCTCCCGATTGCAAGGCTTCTTTCAATACCCCAAAGTTGACCACTCGACTGGTACGATGATTCAGAGTCAGTCCTTTCACTTTGCACGTCGTGTGCACTTCTCCTTGTTTGTCCCGGTATTCGTAGCCGTAATTTTTGGGACCGCCACTGACGAAACTTAGAATCTTGTCGTCGGGATGCTCGTCTGTCCAGGCTCCTAAACGGTCTCCTTCGATGTTAGGGTGATGTTGAATCGGGTGATGGATGTAAATGCAACTGTCCGTGTCAAAGTACAGGACGCGTTCTTCTAACAGTTCTAAAGCTTCGTACAATTTTAAGCGAGCATGAGCTGTCACGTAAGCTGCAATGATGACATTTCCAAAAGGGTCGTCTTGTACAAAGTCCAGATCTTCTTCGTAATTGACCAAGATCAAATCCTCTCGAACGACGTCCACGTGTTTAGTGTATTTGGTTTTGTCGTGAATCATCTGGAAGTAGCGGGAAGGTTCTGTCAAATATTCCGTCTTGGGTAAACACGGTCGTTGTGCCATTTTACCCCACAAGCAATTTAACATCACTTTGGCAAACGATCGCCTGCCTTCGTTTTTTTCGATGTGGTCTAAAGAGATGCCTTCTTGTTCGTAGTATTTCTCTTTGAATTCGGGAGTGTGACACCAGGAAGGATAGCCGCTGGCTTCTTGTTTCAGTTTCAAAAAGGCATCCACGTAGTCGGCGAAAATGCCTTTCTGAGTAGGGTCACCCTTGTGGTACTGTTGTGTCTTGGGAAAGTGGCAAATTTCGTACACTTCTAACAGTTGGTATCCCATGTCCAGAGCTTTGAACAATTCCACGCTAACCCAGGTTCCCGTCAAGGCACGTTCTTCCTGGCTGTGATGGCAAGGTTGGTCCTGGTTGCACGTTTCGGCACAAGTACGGCACAAGGGAAACATCAGTTTGCCTTGACAATGGTGAGGTAAGACGGGATGGTATAGGTTCGTGGGAGGCAAAACTTTACACTTGATCAAGCCTTCGTATTGTCGAATGTTTTTCAGGTCGATGTGTTCCGTCAGCAATTGCGGGTGCCCTACGGGAAAGCGACAATATTTGCACACGTAGGGATACAGCGAACACACGTCCAAGTATTTGATTTCTTCTCCTTTCTCTTCGTCGGCTTGGTACAGCAAACAGGTGGCATTGGTCCTTCCTCCGTACAAACTATCCCTCGGGTTCAACGGGTCCATGAACTGGTAACTTTCCACGAGGCGTTTAAACTCGGGATCGGTTTTCATACGGTGATCATACTCGTGTTCCCACATTTCCACCACTTGGTATCCTTGCTGTTCTAACTTTAGGCGTCGCTGACAAGTGTCCTGGTACAAGTCTTCCATGGTTCGTTGCAAAAACTGATTTTTAGTGTCACGGTCAGGGTAACAGACGGGACATCCGTGAAATAAGCAACCGTTAAACTCGTACAGGATCTTGGGGTTTTCTAAGTCCCAGCCATCGACCGAATACGTTCCGATGGTCTTTTCGCCTCCTCCGTTGCGGGCATGCTGAATCCATTTGTCTTCCTTGTCGCACAAGTAATGTAACCAGCGTAGGGCTTTGACCGAGTATTGACGTTTGACATAGTGGGTCGTTTGAGGACTGATGACAGCTACGGTGTTTTCAGGCATGAATCGTTGCCGGTACACTAAGGAACACGCTTTGGCAAAGGTGCAAGCTTCTTTCAAAGGATCGACCCCTCCGTGTTCCATGAACAGTTCTCGAAATTTTCTACAGCAACGCCGTAAAATGGAACGACAATACTTTAGCATTTCTTCCTGAAAGTCGAAAGGGTCCGAGGCGTGAACCTGGTACCAAGCGTAGAAAGCTTCTCGTTGTTCGGTACGCATGTTGTCGGGGTCGTAATAGTGAGCCTCAGGCAAATGGGGTAGAACGGCGTGTTGATTGGCTTCCGTATTGAAAAAGTGTGGAAAGTACCCTTTAGCCATTTCTGTCATTCCAAACGTTTTAGGCATTCGGCTCAAAGGCATGGCCAAGTAACTCATCGAATCTTTAAACTGCACTTGTCCCACTTGCATGAAAATGATTTTGGCTCCGTTCAAAATCACTTTAGGACGTTCGGTGCCTTGTTCCGTATAGTATCTGAGAAGAAACTGTCCATCGTATCCGGAGAAATTGTGAGCCATCACCGTGGCATGACGATGACAATCTCCGTAACGTTCGATGTCCTCTTGGCTCCACGTCTTGTCGATGGGGTCTAAGACCCATTGGGCAAAATCGGCTAGCGTGTTCGGTCCCCGAAAGATTTTTTCACGTCCTCCAGGAATCTTGCTGCAGTGAGGGCAATGACTGAAGATAGGTTCTTGAATGCACTTCTCGCACGCTCGATGAGCCACGCAAAAATTAGGAATGTGAATGCCGGTCTCTTGCATGCATTCGAAATCGAAAAAGATGAAATTGCCTTTCTTCTTGTGACCGTCCTCTTTCTCTGGTGGGGGTTGGTATTTTTGCACGTAGCATTGATGTTCCAAGTCCACGATGTGGTGACAAATGTGACATTTTTTCTTTCCTGAACATACGTGTGCCTTGGCATTATTGGTACGTATACCTTGTCCACACATAGGGCACAATCTCAGCAGTTGACAAGCACATTTCTGCTGTGAACCTTGCGTCTTCATATGTTGTTGGTAACAGGTAGGGCTGACAAACGTGCGCAGACAAGTTGAACAAGGCACTGGTCCTTCGCTCAGACAGGGTGGAGAGGCCAAACATCCTGGGCATTTCATTCCACAATGCTTGTGTTGCTCTCGATTGTTATAACCATAGTCACATTTCTCACAATAATAACCGTATCCCAGGAATCCAGTAATACTGGTAATGGTATCGAAATGTTCATCGTGATAATAGACATGAATGTATTTTCCGTCCTTAAATTCTTGGCCTCGAAACAACAGAGTTCCACGCATTTCTTGAGGGTGCACTTTCAAGGTGTAGCGTGGAGCTAGGGCATCTTGCAATTTTTGCATCTCAGGAATGCCACAGGGTGTGTCTTTGGACAGTCCGGCTTGTTGTAACAGGAGTTCTGCTTCGTTTCGTTGTTTGGCTCGATCGCATCGTTGAATAGTTTTCCAGGTTCTTTTCCATTCTACCGTGTCGTTCTTGTTGGCATAGGTTCGTCCCACCACGATGGCACGGGCTAAACACATCTGGTCTTGAGGGTTGTTAATTCGGACGAGACTCTTTTTGGTGTTGCGAAGTTCGTCCACCAATAACATCTTTTTGCGTCCTGTCCCTTGAGGAGGAGAGACGTGAGCCATTTTCAGTGTGGCTTTACCATCGGTGATGTCAAACTGGTCATTAGATTGCTGTACGTGTTGAATCTTGTCCATGACTTTGGAAGGGGTTAGTTCTGCGGGTCTGCTAAACTCGATCCAAACAGGGGATTTCAAACCGTCGTGATCTATGGATAGTGTCAAGCGATCGTCTTCTTTGGCTTGACATTGTCGCTTGAGTGCGGTGAGCAAAGAATCCCACATCTCGGTGATGAACCCTTCTGCTTTCTCCAAGGGTACGTCGGACTTGAAATCTTTAAACTTCACCGTGTAGGTGTAAGCCGTGGTTCTAAATTTTCTAGAGGAGCGCTTTTCCGTCTCTCGAATGGAATAGTATTTTTCAGGATTGACTAAGGGTGGTGAACTTGGTTTAGAGGTTTCAAATTCTGGTTCACTCATGTCCTCTTCAAAATCACTGGCATGAATTTGTGCCAAGATTTCAGCCCTGGTACGAGGCGATAGATCACGTTTCTGCCTCTTACTTTCTTCTTCTTTCTTCTCAAATGAATAGGATCGTTTCATCTTGAGTGCAAAACGTCAAATGACTCAAGTTTAAACACCATAGACTAATTTATAGTCATGGCAAACCAGCGCATATAAAAAGGGTGTGTGTCTTGTCCTTTCACTATTCATTTCACTCTCAAGCCGAGCACAACGATGGAAGAGACTACCCAGATGGAACGTTTCGTCAGAGCTTTGCGAGGGGTCATTAGAAAATTCTCTTCGGACCAGCCGACGGACTACTCTCTTTCCTTTCGAGATAAAAGTCAAGATACTTGCTATATCTGTCAGAAGAAAGGGCATTGGTCTTCAGAGTGTCCAGACCGTCAAAAAAGAAAAAAAAACAGGGGCTAAAAAAGAGAAAAGTCAAGATACCTGTTATTATTGTAAAGAAAAAGGACATTGGTCTCCAGATTGCCCAAAAAAGAAACAAGAGGAGTCAGAAGAAAAGAAGGATTCTTCAGAAGAAGAGAGGGATTCTTCGGAAGAAGAGAGGGATTCTTCGAAAGAAGAGAGGGATTCTTCAGAGGAAGAAGAGGAAGAAAGAAGACAATTCTATTTAAAAGAAGCAAAGAAACAGGAGAAGAAAAGAAGAAGGGAAGAAAATGAGGAAAAAACGGTGAAGAAATTCAGAAAACACCCTTGGCTGTAAGACGATGAGAGACTGCCAAAACCTTTACCTCAAAACAGACGTGATTGTTCTGACTGGTTTGTTTGAGGTCTTTCGGATCACCGCCATATAGACATATGACACAAACCTTCCGAATTATTTTGCTGCCTCTGACATGAGTTACGACACCCTTCTTAAAGCTACATGCACAGAACTAGAAATTTGGCAGACATCGATATACCACCCCACCCCCACCCCCTCGGTTGGTCAGCTCAGCGACAACCTCGGCAGCTACCTGTCTGGTAAGGGTTTGACAACCTTGTTGCTGTTGGCGGCATTCACCACGTTTAGGCGTACTTATACACGCTTCATCCAACTATGTTGTGCGACAGGAACACCTCGTTGTGGGCACAGACTAAAGAAATAAAGAGACACTCGTGCGCTATCCACTGTCTTGTCGAAAGCATATCGGCTTAGATGCTTAAAACATCATGCTGATTACGTCTAGCATCATGTTTACATTATATGTAACGCCCTCTGCGCCTTTAATCAGGACTTCAACACTAGCAACTAAGTCAGTCCAGTCTATTTGTTTTACAGCTTCACACACGATCTACTGACCATTGCACCGGAATTAATACCTTGCGCTTCACGCCACCTACCATGACGGACAACCGCTTAACCTCCGATGCGAGAATCTCGCTATTGGAATCTACTTTGACTCGGTAAAATACTAGACATGAACTCAGTAAGGCGGCCGCTCCGTGTTCGGGCAGTGGGCTGCGATGAGTGATGCATTATGTTGATGGGCTTGGTTACATCTTTTGAGACATCATCGTGGCAGCCCCCCGGGTGGCGGCGGCTTTATCCAGGACTGCAGCGTCAACGACAGCCATGGTCGTGTCCTCTCGCGCTGTCGTCGTTATTGCGGTTTTCGCCGCGAAGGGCGGTTATGTTACTGCTATGCCAGTCTCACAACTTTATCTTAGTTATATGTTTTATTACGAATATGTAAAATAGTGCGTGCTTTGTGCATTGTTTCCATTTATTTCGTAGTCTTGAGACGGTACCTCGTCGAAAGCATGTGGCTGTTTTGGATGAGATCGATCGACACTCATTTCATCTATATTATGCTAATTTTGTACAACTTGCCACTATGTTTCGAGTAATTATTTATTACCAAATGACGATATTTTATATTGCCTTATTTGTTTAAGGTATATTTCAGTTAAATACTGCCTCATGGAACGTGCTCTGCTAAGTATATAATGACGCCATTGTTCCCAACATTCTAAGTTACTGAACGCAAGGTGGTAGCGTTCCGGATTCTAACACTAAGCCGCAAAACCTTGTTTGTCCCCGTTATTAATGTTAATGTAATCATCTGAGGTTATCCAAGTGTGCATAGCGTATAAATACGGCACCATCATTCCAAATGGGAGAAGGACATCATTTACGTCAGATTCGTTGGTCTCCTTTCTAAATAACAATTCGGATGTAACTTTCAAAATTTAGAAATTACAAATGTTTTAGTCGTTTTGAAAAGTTATGTACCATGACAAATTGTATTCAGGTAAAACCATCTCTAAAGTTGTTATTTTATTCGAATGCCAAATTCTGGATTTGCACAGAGTTTGATTTATCCAAATTTCGGGTTTGTCTAAATTTCGGATTTGCCCAGGTTTTGATATATTGAAAATTCGGATTTGCTCAGATTTTCATTTGAATGTTTTATTTGATAGGCAGTTTATATAAATAAGGCAATACCAATAGGATATACATTGATGTTATAAAACATAATCTTCATTTTACGAAATTGTAGTTTATAAAAATCTGCTGTTCTTAAAGTAAAATGAAAAAGTGCGTATTGTGAAACCCTTGTTTGCTGAGGTTTGTACAGTAAATGTATGGTCATGATCTAAAGTTAATTTTGTGTATGTCAATGTAATTCAAAAGTTTGAGTAGCAGAAAAAGAAATAAGAGAGCACGTAATAACAAGTAAGACATTATTTATTTATATCACAAATAGCACACATTTCTTCTTTCTTGTCTGTAAATTGTTCTGCATTTGTAGCCTTAACTGTAGATAAATATCAGCACCAACACGACTAGCATAATTCTAGTCTCATTTCACCTCAAGCCAGTACCAGTTGAACCCAGAAGTCGGTTGTGAACATGTACTTCAAATCCTGGTCTTCGCGGCTCTATCGCTGCCTACGGGACCTTCGCCATCCTCCTATCAGATACAGTGATGCGACCTGAGGCGACTGGAAATGAATGAGGATAGTCGATGTCCCACTCGATCACACACTTAAAAGTCAATGCACATACTTATACACATGATGATACACGAACGACAACTAGTACCCTAAGTGAGGTCAGATGGAGAAACTCTTTCTTAGCGGCGTCAGGCTGGGATTGTACGCCGAAGGCTCGATGGGCATTATCCCATTATGCTGACGGCCGCCGATATCAAGCGCTTCTAGGTCAACCGCGACATCGACTTTGATCATTCCATTTCTAGCCTGAAGACCTTGCAATAAAGGTGGCATCTTTTAATTATTAGCTCTCCTTTCATCCTTGATGATTGATGCCAATGTGCTAGCGGTCGAAGGTCGGGCGACTACCGACAAGGCGGCAGCTTTAGGCTGGTCGCCTGGCAGTTCTATATTTTTTTATATAAGGCACCTTCTGCTGAAGCAGAAAAAAGCAGAGACCTTTGAATCGTGAGGCAGAGGTGGCAGGGCTCTTCTCCACTTTGACTGGATTCTGCTAGCCAGGCTACTGAAGCACTTTATGGGCGTTTACATGCCAAGCGTGCTGGAGGGCCTGTCATTGTGTAGCGGGTACAAGGGCAGCATCACTACCCTTGATATTGCATAAAACTCTGAGATTCATTGGGTGGTTCATCGGGCAATGCGTGATCGTCTGCTTTACTTTGATTGCCATTGAATACCGCCACCAGCAACTGCCAGGCTTGTGGAAGCTTTCCCTTCAACCTTCCGCTCGCGGACTCAGCTTATTCAGAAAAAGGCGACAATCCAATCGTTGGCCACGCATCCATCCAGTTGTATAAGGCGCTGAATCACGACCAGACGCCCGACGCGCTGCTGGATGCAGAGCTGTTGTTGACGCTAAAGTTCGTTTATAAACAAACCGGCTGTGATATCTATATATCTATATATATATATATATATATATATATATATATATATATATATATATATATATATATATATATATATATATATATAATATATATATATATATATATATATATATGTATATATGTATATATATATATATATATATATATATATATATATATATATATATATATATATGTATATATATATATATGTATATATATATGTATATGTATATATATATATGTATATGTATATATATATGTGTATATATATGTATATGTATATGTATATATATATGTATATATATATATATATATGTATATATATATATATATGTATATATATATATATATATATATATATATATATATATATATATATGTATATATATGTATATATATATATATATATATCTATATATATATATATATGTATATATATGTATATATATATATATATATATGTATATATATATATATATGTATATATATGTATATATATCTATATATGTATATATGTATATATATGTATATATATGTATATATATGTATATATGTATATATATGTATATATATATATATATATATATATATATATATATATATATATATATATATATATATATATATATATATATGTATATATATGTATATATATATATATATATATATATATATATATATATATATATATATATATATATATATATATATATATATATATATATATATATATATATATATATATATATATATATATATATATATATATATATATATATATATATATATATATATATATATATATATATATATATATACGTCCCATATGGGCTGAGGTGGCTGACTGGTTCAAAGATTCGACTCACATGCACACGGGTGAGGGTTTAGGTCACACCATCAGGTCAGTCTGGATCGGCTAATAGTGTGTTCTTGGTGTTACAAGTCTATGCTCTTAAAAAAAGTAACAGAAAAGAGTGAATGAAGACATCCAGCTTTGTAAAATTTAAAAAATATCTTATTTCCCAAGAATACAAAGTGAAAAATGAGATAAAAAAATTACGGTATTGCGAATTAAACCAAAAAATAATCTAAGAATTAAAAACACAAGTCCAAGTAATAAAAATGCCTGAATGAAACTTACTTTGCAAAGGATTCAATCACAAAAATTGAACACATGAAAAAGCACAGTAGATGCAAGTAACGTTAGTTATTTATGACATATTTCCACAATAAGAAATTACTGAAAATGTTATATGTGTCTAACCTATAAATGAAATTGAGTTTCACATGAAATTGATGATCTTTCAATATAAGATATTGCATAAAGTTTTAAAAATAATTGTTTTTAATACCTAACCATAATAGTTGATAAGGATGAAGGTAGCTACAGCATACTCCTATAATACTTCTCGATGACCAGGCCTTTTTGAACATTTAAGAGTGTTGGAAAGGGATGCACGTTACCCCTTAGGAGTAGAAACCAAACATTGTTTCTCTAGAAAACCGTTGAACAACGATCGGTTGGTGCCACATAGGAGCGATCCGAATAATCTGAGTTGTGAAGTACCTCACTTTGCGTAGGACCTCTGGGATCATCCTAAACGGTAGGAGGCGTAAGCGAACAGACGATCTTGCTTGATAATATTGAAGTGCGTAAGAATGAGATACTAGTCTAGTGATGGATGTTGTCTATGTGTATTTTCTTATAAAAGTGTGTGTCTTTGATATCAATACATAGGAGAGTTATTGTGAAGGATGTTGTCTATGGGTATTTTCTTGTAAATGTGTGTATGATTGGGATAAATACATAGGATGGGCCTAGTGATGGATGTTGTCTATGGGTATTTTCTTGTAAACGTGTATCATCATTATTGGTGGCTCAGTCTCGAGAGACCATGCGAATAGCGCACTTGAAGTGTCGTCTGTCTGGGGTGTTGGCATCGTCTAGTGTGGCTGTGCATGCCTATGCCCGAGTGACAGTTCCTATTGCAGTTGGTGCAAACATACTGGGAAGTATGAGTTACTGGTGTTGCTGCCGCGCTCTTCTTTCTCTCACGTTTCTCTGTCGCCAACTGGCCTCTCCTCGCATCAGCGACTGTTATGCCCTTGCTTAACGTCAGCCTCCAGATTCCTAGGTCCTCTTTCAGAATTTCTCAGCCGTCGGGTGAAATGTCACATGACTTCATGTACCTCTTGCACACATCCTTGAAACGGAATGAGGGGCGGCCAACCTTTCTGGTGCCAGTGGCCAGCTGTCCATATAGGATGTCCTTTGGCAGCCTCCTATCCTCCATGCGTCGGACGTGTCTCAGCCATCTAAGGCGGCCTTTGCTAAGCAGGGAGTACAAGCTGGGGATACATGCACGCTGCGGAATCTCGCTATGTGGGAAGCGGTCTTACCAGATGATTTTCAGGAGACGTTTGGGCACCGTATATGGAAGGAGTTAAGCCGACGCTCTTGCCTCATGTAGGTGCTCCAGGTCTCACTTCCATATAAAAGGGTGCTGAGAACACAGGCCTGGTAGACTTGGATCTTGATGTGCTCTGTCAGCGCGTTGTTTTCCCACACCCTCTTTGTTAGCCGTGCCATGATGGTGATTGCCTTTCCAAGCCTTCTGTCCAGCTCCACATCAAACGAGAAAAGAGTTGATGATGGTTGACCACAGGTACGTAAAGTTGTTGACTGCTTCCAGGGTGACACAATTAATTTTGATGGAAGGGGCAATGGTGGTATGTTGCACGCTGACGTTTGTCTTTTCCAGGCTGATGGTGAGCCCAAACTGTTTGCAGGTATCAGCAAAACGGCCTCCCAGTCTCTGGAGAGCATCCTCAGGGTGGGTCACAAGAGTCGCGTCATCAGCAAAGAACATCACCCTGATGAGCACCGACCTCACTTTGGTCTTCGAGCGCAGTCGTGCCAGGTTGAACAGCCTCTAGTCGGACCTGGTGTGTAGATATACGCCATCAGTGGACGAGTCGAAGGCGTTGGACAGGAGCAGGGAGAAGAAGATCCTGAAAAGGGATGGCGCCAGCACGCAGCCCTACTTCACACCGCTGTTGATTGGAAAGGAGGCTGAGGAGGATCCATCATACAGGACCGTTAACTTCATATCGGCATGGAAAGAGATTATCATGCTGCGGAGTTTTAGGGGGCAACAGATCTTACTGAGAAGTTCAAAAGGGCCTTTCCTGCTGACCAGGTCAAAGGCTTTGGTGAGGTCTATGAACATCATGTAGAGTGGTTGACCTTGCTCTCTGCTCCTCTCTTCGAGTTGTCGTAGGGAGAAGATCATGTCCGTCGTCGTCCTGCCTGCTTTGAAGTGGCACTGGGATTCCGGGTACACACGCCCCGCCTTCAAATGAAACCTGTTGAGTATGATGCGGGTATACACTTTGACAACGATACTCATGAGCAAGATCCCTCTGTAATTATTACAGTCATTGCGGTCGCCCTTGTTTTGTAAAGGGTGACAATTGTGGCGTCGCCCATGTCTTTGGGGGACTGCTCCTTCTTCCCAGCAAAGGCAATGTAGCTCATACAGCGGCTGAAACAATGCTGGTTTCCCACATTTGTTAGCTTCGGATGGGATGCTGTCACTACCTGGTGCTTTGTCGTTTGGGAGGGAGTCGATTGCTTTGCTGAGCTCCTCTAAGGTGGGCACTTTGTCGAGCCTCTCCATGGTGGGCAGTTTCTTTACGCTGCTAAGGGCCGTATCGGTGACTGACGTTTCTCGAGAGTATAACTCTGAGTAGTGCTCCACCCATCTGGCCATCTGTTGCTCACGGTCAGTGATCTTCTCTCCCGTCAGAGATTTCAGTGGGGCGACCCATTTCACAGTAGGGTCTGGAGCGTTCTTGATGCCACTGTACATAAATTGGATATTTCTGGACTCGGCACTGCGCTGGATTTCTTCACACAATTGTTGCCAGTACTCGTTCGCGCACTGTCTAGCGATGCGTTGGGTGTTGCTTCGGGCACTTCTGAAAACACCAAGCGTCCGTTCAGTATCGCATTTTTTGTAAGGCTTTTCGTTTGTCCTCTATTATTGGTTCCATCCTTGATAGGTGTGCGTTGAACCAGTCCTGGCTGGGCCGTTCCTTCTTGCAAGGTGGACATGGCTATGCTGTAGATGTACGCTTCATGGTATTCCACTTGGCTGTGGCATCGTGTTCTGGCAGGTCATGGAGAGCCTCGCCCAGGGCGAACGCATACTCCTTCACCACCTTGAAGGGGACCGACATCTGCGCAGTGTTTATGCGAGGGCGTCCTTTTATTTTTGAGCGGTGTAGTGTGTGTGGCTATAGGCGCACCCTGCTGCTCACGAAGGCGAAGTCTGAGTCGCAGTTTGCACTGTGGTAGGTTCTAGTGGAGAGGACGCTGTTACGGGAAGAGCGCCTAGTAATGACCAAGTCGAGCTTGTGTCAGCGATGAGACCTGGGGTGTTTCCATGACACTTTGCGTTGTGGCGTACACTTGAAAAAGGTATTTGTGATGCACATGTCATGGTAGGTGCACCGCTCCAGCAGTCTCTAACTGGTTTCGTTGGTCTTTCCAGTGCCATGAGGTCCGAGGTAGGTAGGTCATGACTCGTGGTCCGCACCTACTCTGGCATTAAAGTCGCCGAGGAGGAATAGTGGTTCGTCTTCGGGGCATGCATTGATCTGCTCGTCCAGTTGCCCGTATAACTGACCCTTTGTGTCCTCTGAAGACGTGAGGGTAGGGCGTAGACACTGCGGATGTTGACAGGACCTGCAGAAGTGGTGAGGCGGATGGAAAAAAAACGCTCAGTGCCACCTGTGGGAGGCTCAACTGAGGACAGGAGGTTGTTTTTGATGGCAAAGCCCACTCCGTGCTGACGGGGATGCTCAGACCTAGTGATCGATGATGTCTATGGGCATTTTCTTGTAAATGTGTGTACGATTGAGATAAATACAATGGATGGGCATATTGATAAATGTTTTCTATGGGTATTTCGTTATAAATGTGTGTATGACTGAGATAAATACATAGGATGGGCCTACTGCTGGATGTTCTCTCTGGGTATTATCTTGTGAATTTGTGCATGATTGCGATAAATACATAGGACGGGCCTAGTGATGGATGTTGTCTATGCGTATTTTGTAAAAGTGTGTATGATTGAGATAAATATACACCTGTGCCTAGTGATGGATGTTACCTATGGGTATTTTCTTGTAAACGTGTATATCTGTGAAATAAATATATAGGATGGGCCTAGTGATTGATGGTGTCTATGGGTATTTGCTTGTAAAAGTGTGTATGATTGAGATAAATACATAGGATGGGCCTAGTGATGGAAATTGACTAAGGGTATGTTCTTGTAATTTTGTGTGTATTTTTGAGATAAATTTATAGGATTGGCGTAGTGATTTATGTTGTCTATGGACATTTTCTTGTAAATGTGAATGATTGAGATAAATAGATAGGATGGGCCCAGTGATGGATGTTGTCTATGGGTATTTTCTTGTAAATGTGTGTATGATTGAGATAAATATATAGGATGGGCCTAGTGATGGATGTTGTCTATAGGTATTTGCTTGTAAAAGTTTGTGTGACTGAGATAAATATATAGGATGGGCCTAGTGATGGAAAGTGTCTCATGGTATGTTCTTGTAATTTTGTGTGTATGACTGAGATAAATATATAGGATGGGCCTAGTGATGAATGTTGTTTATGGGTATTTTCTTGTAAATGTGTGTATCTTTGAGATAAATATATAGGATGGGCCTAGTAATGGATGCTGTCTATGGGTATTTTCTTGTTGTTGTAGGGATTAACGCCATTTTTCAGCACACGATAGGCTATATATGGCGGCCAGTATTAATGGTGGAGGAGGAACCCGGGCAATCCCCAGAAAGAACCACCGACCCTCGAGAAGCTACTGGCAAGCTTTCTCACATATCCACATTGGCCGAATCCGAGATTCGAAACCACGCAGACAGAGGTGAGATGTCAGTGATCCGTACCGGAGACCGCTTTAGACCAATCGGCCACTCGGGGCCCCGTATTTTCTTGTAAGTGTATGATTGAGACAAATATACAGGATGGGCCTAGTGATGGATGTTTTCTATGGGTATTTTCTTGTACATGTGTGTATGATTGAGATAAATATATAGGATGGGCCTAGTGTTGGATGTTTTCTATGGGTATTTGTGCGAATGTTTGTTTCATTGAGGTACAAACGCTGGATGGGCCTAGTGATGGATGTTTATTGTCAATCTGTATTTATGATGCATGCAAACAAATTTAGGTACTATATAGGTAAAATAATTATGATCTGAGTCCTGCCAGTTAACCATAAAACTTTAAATTGGAATAACATGTTTATTAATTAAGAAAGATACAGACAATTCTGACATTGTCATTAACAAAAAAAGAACAATACAATTAATGTTAAAAGTGAAAGCACATGTCGGAGGCATAATTAACAAAAATAAACCGTTACCACCGACAACACAGTTCAATTTCAATTATGAATCAGTGTATTGATAACATTTTACACTAATTCTTTTATTTGTGTCATAATCTTGCACTCCTTAAACTAACAGCTCCATTGAAATCTTAACACTGTGTGATACTGTCCAACAGACTGTGTAATACAGCAGATATTTAAACTAACAGCTCCATTGAAATCTTAACACTGTATGATACTGTCCAACAGACAGTGTAATACAGCAGATATTTAAACTAACAGCTCCATTGAAATCTTAACACTGTATGATACTGTCCAACAGACTGTGTAATACAGCAGATATTCTGTTCTGTTCTGTTTTCAGATGAGGAGAAAAGGGGGACATTTCAAGCTAATCCAATCAGTCTTTTGGTTACGTGACGAATAAAAAGTTCCATTTAGCTGTTACGGAATCAATGTATATTCAAAATTCAAACGTACTGCTGACCAGCCTTTGCAGAAATGGCACGAAAGTCTGCGTCATCAAACGTGTACTCTCAGTTTGTCGGACCTTGTTCCGACAGCTTGGACATTATCACTACAAAACGCATTCAAAAGAATCAAACATATATAACCTTCAAACCTGTAAAAGATGTAACTAATATTTTGTGAATTCGTCAAAATTATATCTTGAAATGAAAGTGTTATTTGCCTTAATATCAAGTTTTTTCTTACAATGCAACTCCACGGTGATGTTCAAGAACTCAGAAATATGAATATTTCCGTAACGTAAACTTTGATGTCGCATGCACTGATAATCACATTATTTGTAATCAACATTATAGTCAAAATTTAAATTTCATTACAAAAACATAGTCTAAACGATGGATTGGACAAAATTGTCTTTGGAATGGGGTAATGTTCGGCTTAAATGAATAATTTACATAAAATGACTTGGTTCTGCTCACTCCTCTAATGTTAAAAATTGTGCAATTTCAAAAATATAATTTTCCAATGTAAACTCTGAAGGCTGGAAGATTTATTCGTAAATTGCGTCTGATCCAGAATTTCTGGAGAAACCCCAAACAATTAAGAGGTAGGTCACCATGTAAAGAGAAATGTGATAATGTTATCTCCACTTTGTTTCCACTGCGGTTCAATCAGTGATCTCAGTATACGCCGGACAGCGGGAATTAATGCGAACATAGTCTTCGCCACCTACTCCACGATCGACACTGGAATTCGTTGGTTTATCCAAAACGTATCCATGCAACACTTCTGAGGTACAGCTCATTCCACGCAATCTCGCCTTCCGACAAATCTCAGATGCCGCTGACTTTGTTAAGGTAATTTTCATCTGCACATACTCTTCTCCATCTGGCGATGCCGTCATATCAATGTAGCTTTGAATGGACTGGCGGAATGCTGGGTTTAAATTCTGCGTCGTCTTGTCCTCTCTCAATGAGACCAAATTTTCGTACATATTTTCTGTTAAAGTGATCTCGTGAATGACTTCGATCGCATTCGCATTCTTTAAAATTTCATTGACGTCAAACACATCGTTTCCATGTATGCCTTCTTCTTTTCTGATATTCTGGTGAGATAGTTTACCCATATAATAAGGGCGACAGTCGTCAGGATGACGATCCCATTCGTTAGGCTGGTTATACCATGCATCCGTGAGGCTTGGATGCTCTTGTCTGTCCGACTGGTCGAGGCGATAATCGAGAGTGTGGCATAAAGGTCCAACGGCGCCCGTTTTGTTCAATGCGTCGTCCAAATCTTCAAAACACTTCCTTCCTAATGCGCTAGGGAGAGTTTTGTATTGAGCCGGTCTGAGAGGGACCTTCTTTTTTAAACGAGGCTCGGCCACATTTGGAGTCTGTCCATGATCTTTGGGTCTGCTGAGAGTAAAGATTCAAGTTAGTAACTTTCATCGTTTTAATATTAGATTACATTATTTTTAATGTTATTAAAGAATTTTGAATATATATATATATATATATATATATATATATATATATATATATATATATATATATATATATATATATATATATATTGATTTGAGCTTTAACTAGCGTTGTAACCTTTTAACGTTTAAAGAAACATGAAGATACGTAAAACAATTGTTATTTTATAGTTTCTTGCATAAAATCATTAGGTATCCGTAGATAAAAACCCTTCAGGAGAAAAACACAACATCAAAATAATAGTTATATCGCTTCAAAGATTTTTGTATAGTCATTTTTGTTTTGCCATTGCACTTTGAGTCGTAATGACTGTAAATGGGGAAAATGTCTACTGGACAGTTTAACTGTAATAGACTAGCGTCCAGTACAGGAAAGGTCATGTTATTTATTTGTTTGACGCCATGGAAACCAGGATAAGCTCAAACCCCATATTCTCACAACTGTTGACCACGAAATCAAGCTCAAGCTCAATAGCCCCAAATCGGATACAATACTTGGATCACATGCATGTCAACAGCATTTTGCAATCTAGCCGATGCACTTGTGTTAAGACAGTCCTGAAAATTGTGTCATTCTGACTTACAGATTGTCAAACTTTTGTGAGTTTGAGCTTAAGACTAATGTTCATGATAAAAAGGTATCTAGAATATTGAGTCCTTCGTCTTATTAGCCGGCAGTATCGAGAAATCTAATAATTAACATTAACTGAAGATACAAGAATGATATAATGGAAAAATATCTTGGCTACCGTGAAATTATTTTACATATCTCAAACTTCCTGGTCTTGTCAAAGTTTGTACAGTTGATTGCTACAACAGGTGTGCTCATTTCCAGTGGTATCGTGTGGGGAGGAGGAAGTGGTTAGAGAAATTTTTCTTTACAATTAGATGGCGACATCATGATCTGGTAACGTTTAAAATGTTAGAGCTTCTACGGGTTCCATGTTACATACCCACTGCATACTTGTTTACGCCACGTTAAACGATACTGAACAAAATTTTTGGATCATCCCATTATTTGTTTATTTTTACGCCGAAAAGTCCATCAGCACTAGATGGGAATATATGTGCATAAGCAGCAAACAAACATATTCATTATGCATTTTAGATGTGGCATAATATATCTATGTAAACCTGGTCAGTGAGTTCCCATGCTATGTACTGAAAAGAATACCATACTCCGACGATATTTTCGTGCATAGCAAAAACTAGTACCACCTACTCATATTTCATATGATTGATGGAAGACAAATAATAAATTGAAAATAAATTACATAATTGTATGTGATCTAAGTTCTTGTTAAGAACGCCGACTAATCTGTCAACTTGTCAAAGACTTTACCAAAGTTTTGTTAAGCCTCATTTTCACGGTACAATCGTTTGTACTGACCTTTGTCCGACCCTGAGAGGTAGTTTGATGATCGACCATCGTTAAGTCCCGGAAGTTAACTTGCACAAATCTGGTTAACCCGTATGTTCTTACCAGTATCTGTAGTCAATTGTAATATCTTTCAACTTTTTCCTCTAGTCGAGAAATATTTGATCTCGCTCGTAGCCGTAGAGAACTCTACTGTGAATTAATGTTGTTCGCGAGGAACCAGATGTCGGAGGAAAGAGACAGAGTTACAATCGGAACATTGTCGGCATTTGCTGTCGTAACATGTTGTGCACACCGCCGAAGGCGAATCATCAAACCTATCAAGCTGATGCGTATTCCTACACCTACAACAATAGTATGACCCTTTCCTCCCATAATCGGAAACCACATCGAAATACCTCAGTAACCCTCTTTACATGTTCATGTACCTTGTTAACCACAATGACGTCATGTGCACATACCATATTATCATGGAGTTGCTTACGGGCCAGTGGAAGTAGATAACTTATTCTTGGACGAAACAATCCCAAGTTTCGTTTTCTAGCCTGAACTCAGTAGAGAATGTTCTTTTTATGAATTTTAGCAAATAATATCATAAATGCAGTATAATGACGTTGACATGTTTCCTTTTACCCAGGTATTTTAGTATGTGGTCGAGTTCACAGCCATATTCCATCGATTTTTACGCCGTATCACTACATAGAATTATTTCCGATGTGGAGTTCTTTAGAATACACATGATATATTGAGATTGTTGTTAGTCGCTTTAAAATTGCCATGTTGAAGCCGATTATGTTTCTTCTTCTTTTTAGTCTTATTATTATTATTATTATTATTATTATTATTATTATTTTCATCTGCGATAGAGGACAAATCTCAGTGTTTTGAAATAAATTTAAATTCAAAAGATTTCCTTTGCACTGACGTTTGCGATTTACATTATCGGAAATGTGTGATCTTGAGAAAAATGTCATTGTGTAAGCTTTCACAGACAAGTTACTGTGCACATTGTCTTACATATTAGAATAAAATTTGCATGTGACGATATGTGACATGGTATTTTCAGGAAATGTGTACCATATAAGTAGTGTCACCTGTCCGCAACGCGCGCCTAAATTTTACGCCCCTCTTCTATCAATGACGTAGAAAATATTGAACTTTCTGATTCTATTTGTTTCTTTTCGTCTTGAGTAGTATGCCATATATCTGCGCCAATAACCGTTACTAAGTGCACAAATCAAAACAAATGAATAAAATAGGCGTTTTCCATTGTGCTTTGGAAATTGCATGGTTAATCGAGGTGACCGTTAGTCGATTTACCTGTTAGTTTCTTCTTTACAGTAGCCTGTGTTAGTAAAATCATCAGTTGGAGGAGCTGGAAAATAGAAGATCTTACATGAGTGTTCTTTGAGAAAGAAAAAAAAACGGTAGGAACTGTCCTTGCCCAGACTACTGGAGTCGATTCATCTTACTGGTGCTATCAAAGACATGGCGGCCGTCTTTCCGATCGTAGCCGAATAAACATTGGGAAAACCCATCACAGGTTGGAGAATGGTCCATTTATCCTAACCAGAATTCTCCGAAAGTCAAACAAAAGCTAGAGCGTGAGTAAATGTTCGCATAGCTTAATGGAAATTGTGTGAGCACCGAGAAATTGCATCATGCTGTCCAACACCTGTCATGCAAATTTTAATGCAGATTGTCACAATTACATCACTGCTAGAACGCAGTATGGATCTTGCACCCCACCCGAAGAATAACCAAGGTTTAAATATCAACCTACTGGAGTAAATACACTAGCCTTTTTTGTGTGAAGAGAATATCGACAAACGATCAACTAATAAAATGTTATCCAATCACATGATTCCTCCAAATCAAATAATGTAAATATCTAGCTAGAATAGCTTTCAATCTGGGAATATAAATTCCATGAGATCCATGTGAATGCAAAGCGAAATTGACACGTATCCTCAACATCGTCACCTCTAGAATCGGTACACGTTTCTGAATCCGGTAAGCATTCCTTTAAACAAATATCCGACAACAGGAATGCTATCTCTTTTGCCATACCCTATACTGCAACTGTGGTGACTGTCCGTAGTGGAATCGACACGAATTTTGGTGGAAACTTTGTAAACAGTCTCACTGACATTTATTTATATGGCGCCACAACTATTCCATCTTACATGACTCGATGAACTGTGTGACATCACAAAGAAATTGCCATTGTAAATGATGTTTCGAAAAATGATGTCCATCTAAAATTTCATATTAATTGGAATGACATTTGTTTCATGAAATGTAATTTGTGAACATAAATCTAGTTTGAAATGTTGTAAGTTATAGAAGTGTGCAATGTTGTTCAAATCGCTTTAGGAACTATTTTTTCATGCGCATGAATTGAAAATTGTAGCGTCTGAGCCAGAATAAAATTACTTTCCAAAAATAATGTATTCTTCTTCTACATCGATTCTTTCCACTCTAAATATAACTATGCTAAATAAAGAATCTCAAATGGGTATTGATTTAATGTTGAATTTATGAAAATCATAGATAATTTCATCATCAAATCCTTACCCATTTGAGACCTCTCTATACATGTAACGCCATGAAGTGTTATTACACGCATTACGTATATACAACATATGATAATGATATTTAAACGTAAAAGTCCTCCACAGTTAGTTGGTTATTACAATTATTATATAATACATGTACATGATTTACATGAGGAATTGAACGAAAGTTTTTAATTGTTTCGTATTTGGAGTGAAAGTCGGACATGTATTTTTTTTTTATTCATTCAGACTCCAAAGTTGTTGTACACGATATAAGCTAAACTGAAGCTCTTCAAAAAATTTATATAGACTATGTGATGTTAAAACCAACTAAACTACAAACCTGGTCCAGGGATTGAGAATTTTATTGCTGTCTTTAGTCGAGGATCACAAAAGAGTGCAGCATCAGTCTAAGCTAACGTAACAATCTGGTCTTAAATTCAGTACACACTGTATCCTCTCCTAACTGATCCCTTATAGTATTTGAAATGCTGGCAGCTTCCACTGCAATATTGTTTGTCTCATAATCCGCAAATTAAAAAGGATCTACTGTGCAATGGAGTTTGCTTGATTCGAAAACCAATTAATTTTTATTCCTGCCCATTGCGTCTACAGAATATAGTCCATGTGAACCATATTACTATGGATTACAAAATATTGTCCGTGTTAGCTATATTACTATGAAGTACAAAATATAGTCCGTGTTAGCTATATTACTATCAAGTACAAAATATAGTCCGTGTTAGCTATATTACTATGAAGTACAAAATATAGTCCGTGTTAGCTATATTACTGTCAAGTACAAAATATAGTCCGCGTGAACAATATTACACTGGATTAAAAAATATAAGGGACTTAACGGTTCTTTTAACAATACATAAGATATGCAACATCTTTTTCTAAATATCCAATATAACCAGTGAGGAAAACCGGGGAAATTCTGTTTCTTTAAAAATCTAACCCCATGCAAAATACGAAATTTTACAGCGCCATCTGTATTACTAATTTGACATTAAGAATATTCTGGTTCACTGTTCTACTCGGTCTTAATTTTTGGATCACATCAATGGTTGGATTAAACACTTTCCATTGTATTATAACAAAGTTAATGCAGATTTGAAGAAGAAATAGTGGAATACTTACGAGGTGAGGTAGGGGTCGGCCCATGATAAGGAGTACCAAATGCAGAACCTATGGTCATCATGGGCTCAGAGCTAGTAACACTATCTTCTTCACTCCAGGCCTCTTTCCGCTTGTAACGCTCTCTCACGGACAACTTGTAACGCTTGGAAGTCTTTGATGTTTTGTACGACTTCTCTTTTGACCGTGGTAAACTTTTAAACCTGCCAAGTATTTAGGAAAGAGAATTAGTATTTTGTAATATTGTAAATTCACTTTTACTCGTCGAGTACCAATTATTGTGAATACTCAGCGGGTAATGTTTCTGCCATATACACCATTTCTTTCAACGTCATACCCATATCCACGATTTCAAGTTATAACGGAAATGCAACTTTCTGATAAACAACGAAAATGATGCAGCGAAGGTTAATGATGTTATTTAGTCTTGGTAATTGTACACTTTAAATCAAACGATGATGGCAACCTATCTACAAAGACCTTTTCTTTATTTAATCTGCGAGATTATGACTGTTGCGGAATCGTGGCAAAATGGAAAATGTTTGGATAGATCACAGGAAATATGTACAAACCGATCACTTCATTCTGTCGCCGTAGAAATCTTCCAAGATGTTTTGTTCATTAAGTCCGAGACTGCCCGATAAAAAGTGAAACAATTCACCTATGCTCAGACTGACTTTAGCTGTCCTTGAAGAAAGTTGCTTCTTATCGGGATCCGATTGGCTATTGGACGTTGGTTTTATATATATATATATATATATATATATATATATATATATATATATATATATATATATATATATATATATATATATATATATATATATATATATATATATAAAGTGAAATTGGATAGGTGGTAGAACAAATAGCATAGGTCCGTAAAGGCCTATTAACCTTATTATGGCAAGGCAAATCATTATCCATGCTGTTCCCATTCGTGTTTTATGCGAGTACATACGGTATGCATAATAGGCGAAGCCGCTTGCAAGAACCGCTCTTCAAAACAGTCATCACACGTGCTAAATAATGATTGTGGCCGCACAAAAATGTGCATATCTCATTTCCTTTGAATTGTCTTTGCTATCATACTGCAATTACCGACGTGTACCTTCACCTTTACCCTCTTCCCAATCGAAACTGTCAGATAAACCGATAAATGCATGCCAATACAATGCCGTATTTCAAGTATAGGAAATAAACACTGAAGACAGAAAAAAAGAACTGAATACAGTGTAATGCTTTCAGCTTAATGCAGATAATTCCTCCAATATTTTGGAAAACAGAAATGCTTAGAAATAAAATAAAGAATGTTAAAACACGTAACATCTTTATAGATGGCTCGAAAAAGAACCCACAACTCAAAAAGTATTTAAAAATTCCCCATAATTTGCAACATCACATCTTTAAATAGCGTGTCCCCTACCTAGTCTGCTATATTAACCACAACCCTATTGATTTAAAACAAAAGCATTCAAAGTAAACAAGTGTTAGCAAAGCCGTAGATCTAACAAATCTATCTGTGCGTTTTTGCATTCAATATAAGGCTGGGAGAATATTAAAATCAGAGTTAAAAATTAATAAATCAGCAAGTCATGGGGTATAGTTTTAAAAATTAAATCATAAATCACCAGATCACTTGTGTATATTTGTGTACCATCTTTTCGTGTAAGGAATACGACAACACTAAAATATAAATTCTAAATTGGATATACCAGTTAAAATCCAGAATATTATTTGACGAATTAAAAACACTGGACGAGTCAGAATATGAAGACAATTAACGAGCACTACTTTTTGGGGGAGGTGGGTGGGTAATATATGGCAAATAATGGCATAAAGCTATTGTTTACAGAATAAACCTGCTTTCAAAGATTTGATAGAAATCTTGCGTGAGCTTAACAGTAAAGGAACAATATCGGTATAAAAAGATAATGTATATTTGCGTACAAGTTTGTACGGGGTTTAAAAAAGCGACTAAAGACACTTGTGTGAAGAATAACATCCAATATAATATGATTGTTCATTTGTTAATTTTACCACCACAAAGATATCAGTAGGTGTCAAGTGTCGCTTCTGGGGCACTCTCTGACTCAATGTGTTTTTTTCATCGCGTTTTAGAGAGTCTAAATGCATTTTAAAGTGTTTTAAAATGGTTTAAAAATCGTTTGGACGCCATCTAATATCCTGGATCTTTTGTGTTTAACGGTGTCTCAGATGATGTCATTATTCATTTTAGAAATTATAGCATGATGTTTTCTGCATTTTAAATAAGTATGTTGTTCGGCTCCTAAGCGGTGTCTGTTCTTGTTTGGTTTTTGGGGCAATTACAAACTCTAGGAATAATGTCTTCATTTCGCGTTTTAAAGGGTCTTCACATTTTAAAAAATCTGAAAATCCTTCTAAAACGCATAAAGTGCATTGTAGACTCTCTAAAATGTGAAAAAAGTATCGTTTTAGACGTGTCGTAGACCATCACTTTGCATTGAGTGATATCCCATTGTTTCAGAAAAGGTGCAGATTACACGTTACAACACGATCACGATACCATGCCGATAGGTAGCGCTGCTAGCAAGCTTATTAAACAAAAGAGCAAGGAATAAATTATTCGAATTTTTTAGGTTGGAAAATACACAAAATTTTAATTCATTTAAATTTACAGCACACCTTCAAGGATTACGTACTAAGGTCATTTTACACTTATTCAGCAAAACCAGAATAAGATTTTATGGAGGATAACATTCGATTTAAACCGCACAGATTCCTCGTTAGATGAAGCAATTGTCCAGCTTTCCAGTCTTCGACGTCAGTAATTGAAATTTGAACATGTTAGAAATCAATCTGAATTATTCATACCTTTGATAGGAATAAAGAAAACTTCAAAATTGTGGAAAGATACCACACAAACCCGAAAGACCATTTATCAGGCACAATGCATTCTTTGGAAGTGCTTACTCCGTTTATGTGACTGACGGAGAACATTGCTTAAGATATTTTTATTAGGATCCTGACACTCTAGTTGCTTACACAAGTGTAAATCAACTGTGGTAAAAAAAAAAAGATCAAACGGTACGCACAGAATATAATATGCACTGTACTGAACGAATCGCTAGCTGATAAGTCTACATTGAGAGAAATCAAGAAATAAGTATAGCTCAACGTGCAGAATTAGAGACTCAGTCTGTTGGACAAAGGACCATTTTGACGTTAATTTTATGACACGTAAGTAGAACGCATTAAGCGTATCTGATAGATTTGTATTTTAATAAATATTTCATGGAATCTGAGGACAGTTTACATCAAAGAATAACAGCAACAAAAAACGAATTTAATGTTTACATTGCTGGAAACTGTTGTGATTCTGGATATCTTCAATAATATGAGGCTACGCATATGACAAGAAACAATTTTTGGTAGTTAAAGCAAATCTGAATAAACTACCACCTCCATCATTAAATCTAATTCCAACTGAAGCGGATTTTAAATTTAAAAAAAAAAAACAAACAACAAAAAGCAACAAACAACCAACAACAAAAACAAGCAAACAAACAAACAAACACCTAAATTGCTGACCCGTTAATTCCACAAATATTTAACGAGATAATAATCTACTATACTCAAACTCATTTTTTCACATACAAACCATAATTCTTTTTTATGACAACTATACTTTAAAATTTAATAGTGTTGATATTTAAACAGATACAGAACAAAGTGAGAAATGGCAGGATGAATTCAATTTTGCAGAGTGAAAAGCAACTTCAGGTGGTGGTACATCATATTAGCATTAAGTAGAAGAAAAAAGAAACATACATCAGCTGCTTAAATCTTTACAGGGGCTTTGCATTTATTTTTAGATATACAAACTGTTATCAGAGTGTACAATATATCTACCAAGAGAGGGAAGATTTATTTACTGTATAAATTTCAAACATTTTAACATAGTATGTTAAAATTTTATGATTAGCTATACAACTAATTTAATGAGAACCTTTATGCAGATATGTCAACAAGATGGACTACTTTTATTTATGCAATTTTAAATCCTGTGTGATTTGTGTTTAAGGTGCACAATTTACAAACAGAATAGCTACTATCCAAATCCGTCAGAAGACCACACCTTCTGCGATCAACTTAGCGAATTCTGCCACATACATGTATTTTGTTTACAACTGAGACCCAAAATGCAAATAAAAATCCCACAAGTGCCAAAACCAGTAACATAACAGGTTCAGCAAGGAAAGAAACAAACCTGTCTAGATGTTTTCAAATACAAGTTTATCACACTTCCAAGAGCACAGGGTAAAACAGATGCATTTCTCGCTAACTCAAAGAAATAATTACCAATGGTAGAAAGTGATTTTTAGTTTGTATACCGTCTCTTAAACATTATCTATAATTTCTATAAACAGTAACGGTTGATGGTGCCATGCCTATTGCAATAACAGATACCGTTACACCTTATTCATGTCATTTTCTCTCATATTTCATTTTATTGGCACTGTTTTTATGGTGGTTTAGTTGAAAGTTGTATCAAATTAATGTTTCTTTGTATAACAAAGGCCCAGCTTAATATAAGTCATTGCATCTCACAATTCAAACCCTAGTTAGAAAAAGAATCGTTAAACTGGGATTGGTAATATTCTTTTTCTTTCATTTATATCTTTTACTGTTCTTTCTTTTTACGGTTTTCTATATATTTAGTAAACTCTCCATATTGTCCCGCTTAATCCAGGTCTTTGCAACTCACATCTCTTGCCAACTTTAAATAATTAATGACTAAATCTCTAGTTGTTATTACTTCAGTTTTCTATTTCTTTTCTTTTCTTTATTTATTTCACTATTCTTTCCTTCTGTTAATCTTTCACGTAAATGACAGCATGTCCCACTGATCCAGATAAAGAAAATAAGGTATTATAACTGAATCACAAGTCACACTATAGCTCATGAAATCCAATGTATACTTTTTACGTATCGCTTTTGGAGTGCCTCGATACAATTAAAATGTAGGAGATGAACTGATATTTATTAAATTGTTCAAGCAGAGAATTATTGATACTGACATACACACCTGGAACGCAAAAACTAATGAATTTGAAAGATTGTGAGTCTAAAATTTAATTAAGTTAAACATTAACAGAGAACCATATTTAGATATGAGAGAAAACCCATTATATCTTGCCTCATTTTTACAAGTTTTGATGCAGTTATTTAAATGTTAACGTCAATATGGGTAGATACGATCACACTCCATATCACGAAAGAATATTGATGTTTTGTACAATACTGAAACGGAATACCAATTTCTTTTGCATGTGTAACGCTGTATTTACCTATACCTCTTTTTGTAAACGCGTTGGAGGATCAGTTTTTATCTGCACTGCAAAAGCAGGAACAAATAGTACAATTAAGCATAGAAATGACAAAGCTTGATATATATATATATATATATATATATATATATATATATATATATATATATATATATATATATATATATAACCTTCACAAGCTTTTTATCTTCCCAACAAAGTAAAAGTAAATGTCAATTTTTTTCTACGATTCTAAACATAGAAACCTAGAATGGAAACTACAAATATCTTTGTAATGTAAACCCTACTAAATAATAATGATATACAGTAGAACTTCGATTATCCGACACCCGATTAACCGTCAGTCTATGTTAACCGTTAGGGCATTGTACGTCAAAATATTAAAAACAGGTACATGTATATATTTAGTTATTATGATTTTTTGATGACCCTGTCTATTGTATAATACTTTTAATGTATATATTCTTTTGTCCGTCTATTCTCATATCCGTCATGATCTCGGTCCCGTACCCTGACGGATAATCGAAGTTCATCTGTAGTTCATTATATGTTGATGTATATCCATTGTATTTCACTCTCGTGCTGATTATTCGTTAATGTTGCATGTATTGTGTAATTCAGGTCAGTGGACTACATTACCTAAGGAAAGACTCTGCATCAACAAATGTCAATTTCTTTTCTGGTTCTAGCGACAGACAGTTTATTTTCTCTAAAATGCCATGATTTGCTTAATGTTGTAGTAATGATAATAGATGAAGGCACAATAAATATTAGCAATTGGTATATACGAAACGTGGCTAGCATCGTTAATCCTGCGACAATTAAAACCCTGCTGGTCCACGGAGGTTGTTTATTTGTTTAATTAATTTTAAGTACGACAGAGTACACAGAAGAAGGGGGATATATTGAATGGATGAACTGTTTTATTATATTCCTTTAAAAGCCTTGCCCTTGATTACATCGACTATTAATAAGAATACATGATTAATAATGCACAACTGGTAATACTGTTTTCTTTTTATAAGAAGAAAACAACACTGTTGTGGTTATTATCGGGGAGATTTTTTTTCCCTCAGGAATCAGTGTGAAGATCATAATGCGACGAGTTACAAATAATAATGTAGGACACACCTTTCCTACAGTTTCATTTCCTCAGTGATTCACGTGTACATACGGGCTGAACACAGCATACAGCTTCGCAAAGTTTGATACACCGAAACGGAACGTACTCGTGAATAAGGACGCGGTACGAACGAATACGTATGACAAACAATAAAGTTGCACATATGTATCTATAAGGGCAACTACAACAATAGATTATTTCCGCCATCTGTGCTTAATGCCAAAATCTGAGAGAGAGAGAGAGAGAGAGAGAGAGAGAGAGAGAGAGAGACAATCGATCTAATCCGAATGGCTTTCTCACTTACGACGAGTTTTCCCTTGCCTACGGCATTAAAAACTTAAGAACTGTCGTTAACTCAAACTAGAAAATTGTTTTGAATGGTGTACAAATTACAAATTTTCAACCTGCAAAATATTTCTATAACATTTTAGAAGACTTGTGTATTTATTGCAGTATAGCTTTGCGTCATTATTTGTGATGAGTAAGCAAAACAAAAGTATGTTATGTATCTGGAAGACAATGTATTATATAACATTTTGTCATAAATTTTAGCCAATGACAGGTGCTAGCTTTGTAGACTATCTTGGCTCTCTGGTAATCAAGGAACACTGACGGTAATGCATCCATCGGTTTTGCTTTCAGTCACGTGTATAAACAGCTTCTTGGGCGCACTCACCCGTGACATTTTCATCTCCCGGCGGCTACTGAAACCATGTCAACAACGGAAGTTAGTATGTACCTTCCAGATGCTTTCCGATTTGCGAGAATTTGGAGTACTGAGGCTTCAGATCATTCGGCATTCGCACGGCTCTTCTATTTACTTTCTGAATTTGCATCTAAGTCACTTATTGGCAGCTACTATCATACACGACTATCGGTTCTCTTCACACATTCTGGTTTCATACATGAATAATTACCTGTCCCGCAGATTATGTTAATAGTGCACATAAATTTGCATATATTGCAGCAATGTGTAAACAGCTCTAATAAAAGGCAACTAACTCGAAATTGCATGATACACACACGACAGAGTCTAGTTTAGAAGTTTTGTGTATTTTGTGAAATTCTCAAGTGTGACGAATTTAGTATTTTTTTTCAGCAGTGTACATTTTTATAGGTCTGGAATTGCAGTTTGTTTATATTACTATTAATTTATGTATTACACGTGGACAGCCCGAGTAGAAAAGGTGCATTCGTACCTAATTTTACTAATGCGTCAGAATCTTCCAAATGAACACAACCTAAATTATTAGTTTTATAGTCAAACTTGTTTCAAAAAAGACGCGTGTCTCTTCTCATGCCACCAGTAGCGAACATGTAAGACAATTAATTTAGTTCCCTTAGACCAGGGTTGCACAACCTTCTTCGGCCAAGGGCCAGATTGCATTTTCTAAGACCGCTCGAGGGCCGCAAGCACTAATTTCTTTAATATAATAACTGTTCACGATCTGGCCAGTGGGCCACGGGCTGTGCACACCTGCCTTAGATCCTAATGATAATAAATTGGGTAAATTTCCAGTGCTTATGTAGTGTGATTAGCAGATCACGTTTACAACATATGAAAGATCGATTTACGGACGTTTGATCATATAGGTGCCATTCATTTAGTACGTACGCATGGAGGGGGAGGGGGTTAACCCAGATGTACACGCTTGCGTTAGGGGGTAGGGGGTCTACTGATAATGTATGTACGCATAGGAAACGGGTGGGGTGGGGTGGGGGAACCTTCGATAATAATTAGTCTAATTATAATACGTAACCTATTCGACTGGGTTCAGTCGGCGTTTGTATTTTAGCGGACACTAGACAAACTTTTTAAAGTTACGCAGCTAATTTCTTTGATGCAGACAACGTCGGTGGACTATCTGTTTAATTAAACACGTTAATATTATTAATCCTTGATCGTTTCTGCGTGGATTAAATATAGTCCGTTATGTAGAATGGGGGGGGGGGGGGAGGGCGTCAAGCGTACATACGCAAGTGGGTGTGTGAAAAAGTACGCATGTGTACTGGGAGGGGGGAGGGGTCAAACTTTACCAGATTTTTGCGTACGTACTAAATGGATGGCCCCATACCTGTTGATCATAGGATGATTGGTCATAACCCGTTGATCACAGGAACATTTGAGTTTGATCATGGGACCATTTGATCATTGGACATTTGATCATAGCTCTCGTGGATTATTCGATTACTGACGATCAATGATAAACAAAAAATAATAAATAATTAAAACAAGAATTAAGTAATATGCCAAATTTAATAAATGAAAAACACATTTTCGGCTCAAATTTTTGCGTTTCTACATCTTGTTAAAATGTCAAAAGTTACAAATTTGTGACTTCCAAGCCTAATAGAAATTCTACGATCACTTTGTACCTATTCATTTTAAATAAGAAACTTTATACCATGTTGAAAGAAAAAAAAACCAACCCCTTGTCGGTCTGTTGAAATTAAAAATTCACTCACTCACTCAGTATACGAAGCTTTTCAGTAGGTCAACATTGCCAGTCAATTAAAATAAAAAGTTCACACATTCAGTATACAAAGCCATTCAATATATCAACCATGTCGGCTTGTCAATCCAATAAAATTAAAAATTCACCGATTCTATCAGTTCCTTATTATTTCACTTAACTGTCCTGTATATTTTTTTAAATAAAATAAATTATTATTGGTTTAACTCCAGCATGTTTTCATTAAAATGATTAAAAAAGTATTCAGTTTGTTTAACAATTAATTCATAAGTATTTTCTTAAATTTTCTAACAATTAAAATTTCATTAGTTTGTAATTTAAATGTTTTACTCAACGGAATATGATCAAGCATACTATGATCAAACGGCCCCGCGATCAATGGTCATGTGATTAAACGGTCCGATCAAACGGTCCTGTGGTCAACGATTCAAATCAATCGTCCTATGATCAGCAGGCCTATGATCAAACGTCCAGACACCGGAAGATCAATCCAAGAGGTAACTTTAAAACTATGACAATGATATGCCCATCGTTTTTGAGAGTAACTCGATTGTAGGTACCCACTATAAAAAATCCGGCTCGGTAAGATCTCTACCTTTACATCCAGAAGTACCTGTGCGGTGCTAGCGACTAAATGAAACTTGTTTTTTTATATTTTTTTTTATTATTCAGACCTACTAATGCGCACACTTGACTCATTCTCCTAAAAAGTTACGTTAATTTTTTTCCAGTATTTAGTTTAGGCAAAAATTGGCCTTCATTTTTTCATACGATATTTCATATACAGCCACACAGTGACTAGTATTCAGGGCCGGATTACCCATTAAGCACACTAAGCACGTGCTTAGGGCACCAACCCAATAGAGGCACCAGAAAAAATTAAAATTAATTGTTGACGAGAAAATTGAATAAATTATATATGACTATACCGATATGCATGCACGAGTATTTTGATTTGGAATGATGGCAACACTGGTATTTTGCCACCAATTTAGCTTTTAATATTGTTTTTTTTCACACTTTGTATGAGATGAACATGGGGTACCATAATATTTTCAGTGCTCATTTGCCTGGAAGGCCTTAATCCGGCACTGCTGGTACAGGAGCTGATAAAATAATTAGTTTCCAATGACTAGTAAAAATTATTAAAATATAACGCCTAATAATCTAAGCGGATGAAGCAAAAAGGTTTTCCCTTTTCTCGGTCGACAACCATCTCCAATTTCTCTCTGAATATTTTCATTTCAGCTTCTGCGAAATAGAAGATTTTCTTTTACCTTTTACGCGTACAATTGAGTAATATATTTGGAATTGTAGTTCAGATTTAGTGGAAAAATTTCCGTAAAGAAGCGAAGTTTTAATGCTCCTGTTTGAGTACTCCAATTCTTACATTTTTATCCGAACGCAAAAGTAAAATATGGTATAACAAGGACTGATATTTATCCGTTACTTTTTATTTGCGTATTCAAAGTTCAAATAGCGACAGAAGCTAAGCACACCGACTGCTAAATGTGAATAATTTAGTAATAGTATCCAAGCTGAAAATTATCGAGATATCTGTTTAGAGAAATTCAGACACCATTTCATATAAAACTTCAAATACTTTTAAAGTCAATATTTGGACAATAAATGGACTGTTCAGAAATTATTCTGCTGAGGCGGAAACGGAGGAATCTTCAGTCTGAGTCTTTAGACCAACTCCATCCAACTGTTATTTTAAAGCCATGTTGACCAATCCTTGCAGAAATTCTGCGAATCATTTCCTCGTATCAACTGAACTATGTATTTCGGACCTTGTGCTAACCTAATTCGAACACTTTGGTAATTAACGGTCCTAACCTTGATGTCTTTCGTACATTCGTCAAAACTTCAATGCAATGAAATCTGGGTGACCTTGAATATCTCGAGAAAATTCAAAACGTTTCTAAATTTTAATTTTAACGTCACATGAACAGATAACAGCATTATTTTGATGTTATCGTAATTGCCACAATGTGACTTTTTTAAAGGTCATAATCTAAATGGGGCAATTAAACAAAATTCTGTCCTTGGTTTAAAAACGTGAAATAGGCATTGTTTTCATCAAGGACATAAAATGTAGTTTGTTTCGCCCACTCAATAAGCTTTGAAACTGTAAGTGCAAAAAAAGGGAAGTATCCAATGGGAAATCTCGAGTGTCTACAGTTAATTCGTAAAACCATAGCTGATCCATACTTTCTGGAGAAAAAGGAAAGCTTGACAAGATGTCTCTCTATCGGGCTAATGAATCAGTATTGATATCTTCCCTCTGTCAATAGTTCTACATTGGCTCAATCAGTGATCTCAATATACACCGAGGAGCAAGCATTTGCGTGGTCAAAGTCTTCGTCTGCTGCTCCACAAATGAAACTGGAATTCGTTGGTGTATCTATAACGTGTCCGAACAAAATGGCGGGTGACTGAGGTTGGCGGATGATCGAGGTTCGTCTGACAGATAGCCAGATTGAGATAAAAAAAGACAGAAGCATGAACATGCAACCAGTGGATCATTAAAAACATATGCATAGATTTATAAAAAAGGGGTTTTAGTAAATTTAAACTTCTAAAGTATCGAATGTAAATTCCTAGGGGTCATTGAGTCCTTGCATGGCCAATGGCAACGAATTCTTTTCTGAGCTTTTCAGTTTGTTCTGCTCTTACCTTTCTGTCAACGGTGAAATCCAAGACTGTCCGAATGCAAAATTGTACTTCGAGTTGGGTTGTTGTCCCAACGTTCAAATCGGCTAACATTTATTGCATTTTCTCCATTATATCACAAATTGAACGAAGTGTGTCGAGCTGTTTTGAAAATTTAACTATTCTTGATTACGACTGGCCTAAGTTGGAAATTAGCAGACGCAATTAGGATAAACTAGCAGTGTTGGAACTACCGAGGGGTGCTGACCGGTGTCTTCCCTTGTGTTATATTACTACAGGTTAGAACCCCCATCCCTAGATTTTCTTTGCAACGAGCCCCTGTAACTCATAACTCAGCTCCAAGTCGTTTTTTTTTAATTAAAAAAATGGAGTGGGCCCTCTACAGATATTATGAAATTCTGAGAGAGTGACAGGTTTAAGCTAAGTTGTTTGCCTTTGCAGCATGCATGATAGAGCTAATGTTTGCTAACCTCTAAGTTACTTTCATGTACTGTGGCTGAAATTTCTTTGGATCTTGTACTTGTGGAAATTGTGCATGATCTAAGCACAAAGCTGATCAAAATAACTGCACCCTTGTGATAGAAAAATCAGCCTGAATTAGTCTAAAGTACACTATCTTTTTCAGTAATTAAAATAGGAAAAACGACTTTCCCCTGACTACACAACGCCACCTTCTGAAGGTGCAATTAAAGAGTTACCAAAAGTTATCGGCACATATTTTTACAATTTACCTCTGAAGTCCAGGAAGTGAAAATGATCAAGCGGAGGTAGCATTTTGTTTATAAGTGCACATCTGAAGTAAGTCGAAACTGTATAATCTATAATTCTTATTAAACCCATCAATCATTATACCAAATTAAAGAGAATTAAAAGTTCTTTTAACAATACCAAAGATATACAATGTATTTTTTAAATATGCAGCATAAATTCTTTTTCTTAAAAAATCTAACCCTATTCAAAATACGCAACTATAGAGCGCCATCAAAGCGAGTGGCGTTACAAAGAAGTAGTGCGGGAGTTTCCTTGTTGTCTGTGCAGTGGATGAGCAGTTTTAGATGCAGTCTAGTGGACCTTGGATACCTCTATGATTCCAACGTCCAAGATATGCAAATGACTGGCTATCGGGGTGTAAGAAAATAATTTTAACATTCAGGCCACTGGGGATGATGTGAAAGGGAGCTGAGACAGTGATCAGCAGTTAACACCGTGTCTTCCGCAATTTTTTCTTTTGATAATATTAATCACCTTTAATGGATGTGGTCGATAATATGAAGTCACTAAGTGAATCGTTCTACCTAACAAACACTCTCCTGTAGTAATATCAATGTGTTCTTAATATCGTTATAATTATTATTTTACTTTCGTTATTATTATTTCTCCATTATTACGTCTTTCCCTTTGATCTTTTATCTTGATGTACTTCATATTTACCTGGGTTCATATTTCTAAAGTCTTAAGTTTTTTCAATAATTTTACCTTCTTTCACCTTGTAGTAATTCGTGTGTAGGTTTGGTTGGAAGGTTAATCTTTCTATCTTTTTTCTCCTAACAGTTCTTTGCTTTAGCGCTTTTAGAGCCTTAACTTTAATCCTCGCAATATAGCCACTATTGTACTGACGTGCCTTTGGAAGGGTTATCTTCGTAGGATTTATGGTTCGATGGGTTTATCTTCCTCGTTTTTTTCCCCACTTTTGTTTTCTTTGGAATTCTTTGATATCACATTTTTATAGCTTTACCTTTAAAGCGTATGACCACAATTTCAATGAAGTGCCGTTAGCTCCTGGTAGATACACATCTACATTGATACTTTTCATCACTTTTCCTTTTAATGTAAATACTTCTCATCGTTGTTTCTAGTAGTTTAAATTATCTGGGATGTAAAGCAATAAGCGAATAATAGTGTACCACTTTAGATGGCGCCATACAAAACATGATTCCCTCGAAATATGATAGATAACTAAGTCACCCAAGACAGCATACTGTTATTATGCTGATCGCTTGCATCAAATTTATTTTGCCTTTTTCAGAGCTAGTTGTCCCCTTTCTACACATATATTTATTTACGTTTATTTTCCTTTAGTTTTGTCTTAACCTTATTATTCCGGGTAGTTTTTCTTTCGTCTCCATTAACGAGATATTTATCTGGTGAGTATAAATGCTTAGGTTGTGAAGAACATTCCAAAGATTAAAAAATATAAAGATATCTTAAGCAAAACTGTTACAAATTTCTTGTGTAAGAAACATCAGTCATCTAAAAATTATCACCCATCAAGGGGTAATATCCGCATTTTTCAAAGTATCTAAAAATTAAGAAACACCAAAGGGTAATATCCGCATTTTTCAAAGTATCTAAAAATTATGACTCACCAAGGGGTAATATCCGCATTTTTCAAAGTATCTAAAAATTATAACCCACCAAGGGGTAATATCCGCATTTTTCAAAGTATCTAAAAATTATGACTCACCAAGGGGTAATATCCGCATTTTTCAAAGTATCTAAAAATTATAACCCACCAAGGGGTAATATCCGCATTTTTCAAAGTCATTTGGGAAAATGATAGATCATTAAAACTGTTTTTAGGTTGTAAGCTCTACCTATTACTTCAGAGCCTTTGAAGTTGACACGGTTGTAAACGGGTAAAAGTATTTGATCAATGGTATACTGGTAATGGACTTGCCTTTCATACTGAAGAAACCATGTGATCTTGGAAGCTCCCTGCCATGGAAACCATTATGAGCTCAAGCCACATAATCTCAATCTTCTTTGAGCACAGTGCTCAATTTTTGAGCACCGTAATCAAGCCCACGCCTCAGAACCCAAAATCAGATTTAATACTTGAAGTAAATGCAGGTCAATGACATTTTGGAATCTAGTAAATGCACTCATGTTATGACATTCCTGAAGCTTGTGTCATTCAGACTTACAGACTTTCAAGGTTTTGTGAATTTAGTATCCCTATTTAGTACATAGTTTATGTGTGCTATTATTCCTATTTAGTTTATAGTTTATGTGTGTGTGCTATTATTCCTATTTAGTACATAGTTTATATGTGTGTGCTGATGTCCCCATTGAGTACATAGTTTATATGTGTGCTATTATTCCTATTTAGTACATAGTGTATGTGTGTGCTAATACACCGATTCACCCCATGCATCAAATCTGTGTTGACCTAAATTAAGCACAGTGTACAGCTTTTCTTGGCCAGGCTCTTGGTTTAAATGTAACTATTCATGCTGTCAGTTACTTGTAACATGGGTAATATTTAACATGACATAATGATAACATGGATAATATTTAACATGACATAATGATCACGCTGTCAGTTACTTGTAACATGGATAATATTTAACATGACATAATGATAACATGGGTAATATTTAACATGACATAATGATCACGATGCCAGTTACTTGTAACATGGATAATATTTAACATGACATAATGATCACGATGCCAGTTACTTACAGCACAGGCAATAGGTAACATGACATAATGATCACGATGCCAGTTACTTACAGCACAGGCAATATGTAACATGATATAATGATCATAAAACTTACCTGTGACATAGAGTGCACGTGACTTCAATTAAAATAAGGCAAGAGAGTAACAGTGTTGCTCCTAGACCGATGAATACTGGAAAATAAATGAGAACATTTGATTTGAACTGTGGAAAGTATTTCTAAGCAGACTATTACATTTTTTATCTTCATTACATCATCATCATCGTAGTCGTCGTCATCACCATTATTATTATTATTATTATTATTATTATCAGTAGTAGTAGTAGTCATTGTAGTAGTTTTTAGACATGTTGCAATTTATTCAGTGATGTGATATGACTTACCACCACAACTGACTGTTTTCTTGAAGCCCATATTATCACACGTGTCGCTTGTGTTTGACATTCTGGAGAAAGAAAGAGGTGGGCAGACATACAAGCAGACGATTTGTGTGGGAAGGGTGCCAGAGGAAGAGTTCTCTTCAAAGTGTGTGAGCAGAACTCTGGCGCTTCTCCTAGAGAAATAGTGAAAGGAATATGTGAATATTGTGCATTTTTAGCCCAAAAATCCGAAAAATGTTCATGCATTTAAAAATTTGGCCATTTTAAGTTTATATATTTGAAAGTGACTTTCTTGATGAATGTAAATTTACCATCATGAGTTTATAAAATTCTTTACAGCATATACATTCATTTTAGGCAAATATGAAGTTGTCATTCAGAACAACAAAACAACCAAGTTGTTCAATATCTGCCATCATCATCATCTTTATTTCCTTCCATAGAAGATTGCATAATATAACAATAAATCATCTGAATACAATCAATAAATAAGTACAAAAAAAATTGAATTTTAGAATACAAATTCTTACACTATATCAATCAACAAAGTGTTTTTCAATTGCATAAGTTGCAAGTTTTAGTACCTTATTTGCAGAAGATAGCTGCACACTGCATGACAAAGTATGCTGCATACAGGGCGAATAGCTTGGAGTTTTTTTTTGTCGATTAACCTGCTGGTAACCTTTTACCTAGAAGATAGTGTAGTTGCAGCTCATCTTCTGCATTAAATAACGTAATGTGCAGGCTCAGTGGAAATTTATCAGTAAGGAAATCCCAGAAAGAGTTTCTGAAATTCGACATATCAGGACAAGCAACACAACAATGAAGTATCAAGTCTGTATAAATATTCCCACCTCTAATACACACATCGAGCTGTGTTTGAGGAACAGCAGCCCATAGTTTAGCTACATATGTAAATACCTTAGTGTGTTGTCTGGTTTTAGCCGACTGCCACACTGAGGCAGGCCGTAAGGATTCGTGTATCGAAGAGAATCTGTTAAAATCTGCTTGATTAGACATACGACCTCTCCAGAGACTATTGTCAAGACCAGCAATTTTTGACCCTACAATTTCTTTCAAATATATATATATATATATATATATATATATATATATATATATATATATATATATATATATATATATATATTGTAATCGCACCAGGGATGAGTATGCTTTTTATCAGCTGACTAAGGGTGGGTGGGTGGAGTAAACTCGAACTCTTGATTTCTTTTCAACCATAACACAGGATGATTCATTTATTAAGAAACAGCGAATAAAGTCAGTTTATAATCTTGACCGTCTTGTTGCTTTTTTCCTAAGCCAAAATATTATCATTGTTTTAAGGTACAGTATGGTATATGATAATTTCATGCAAGGTCAGGATACACATTAGCACTATACTATTAGCTCATTATATTATTTCTTCTGATGAGTGAAAATTATATTAGAGTTACCATATGTGGATTTAGTTGCAATAAAGTTAACTACAGAAGAGAAACTATGACTTGATTGTAATTGTGAAATGTAAAAATCTGCAAGGAAAACACTTGCTTGACTTTACACTTCAACTATTGCGTAATACTTATTTGAAGTGAATTGGTATAGATGGAAGTAAATTGGCTGTCAAGTCGGTGAGGAAAACACTCACAATGACTTAGACAACTAATACATTATAAAAGAGAAACATAACTTACATTTTTAGATTGCTAGAATAATCAAGTATTGTTGAATTGAATTAGAATGTCAAGTCGGTGAGGAAAACACTCACAATGACTTAGACATTTTATTTCCTAAGAACTTTGTTGGACCCATAATTTAAGAAAAAGGAATTATATATTTATAATATAGAGAAACTTCTCTGTATGTCTTTAGCTTCATAAAACTAATTAAATAAAGAAAATAAATAAAGAAATGAAGAAAAGTATTGGTCTGTGAGGACAACACTCACTTGACCATATAACTGAATTTCAAATAACAAATGATATAACAATATCTAGTTTGCTGGTAAAAATAAATTAGAAATGACTAGAATGCATATAATTTGGAAGAGAGAAAGGAATTAAAACAAGAATAAAATAACTTAAATAAAAATCGATTTGTACTAAAATAAACTTTATAAAAATATTTACTGTCCAAAATATTGCCTAAAGTTACATAGTTCTCTAATAAACTAAACAAAACAAAATTAAAAAGAAAATAAAACTCACAATAACTGTGATGTACCTAGTTTGATGGCTGCTAGCTGACTGAACTCTCTCAAGCAACCCACAAAGACTTATATACTCCTGACAAAACCCACAACCAACAAAGCCCACAATTCTAGCAAAACCCACAATTCTTGTTGGAATATTCAAACCAGCATGCGCTAGTATTGCATGTGTATATTTAGCTAATTTTCACAATGATTATTTATCGAAATTACCAGCTGGATATTTTACACATTGCTACATTGCGATTGAATTGCCCTAAGAAAAAAAAAAGAAGAGAGAGAAAAAAATCAGTTTTGTATTTCGCGGCACATACCGTGTTAGTCTGTCGCTCATAGCAATGTTTCGGAAACCGTGTTATGCACTCTTACAATATTACCGAGGTAGACCGCATGACAGGGTAGTCAACATGTATATGTACCAAAGAAATAAAGAAGAGGAAAAACAAACTTAAATGCGATGACGTATACAAATGAAACATCAGGGACAATAAACACATTGAGTATGTACTGTACAGTCTTAAGCGGTTAACTAGAAATAGTCATTAATCGAATTATCAAGGATGCCAGCCGCCGGCTAGTACTAATATTAGTACCCTTACTCGTATCTCGTGGACAGGATACTAATATGAGCATATACGTGTTCATGGAGCAAGCCGGGTGTGAATCACACCCGGCACTCTTTTAGCCTAATAATAACACTTTAAACATATTCCTTGCATGTAATCCAATAAATAGAGTAGTCCTCTTATTTAATACCGGAAGTATCGAAAATCATTGTAGAAATAGTTGTAAAATCTCGTTTACTTTTTTCAGCCGATATTTTCGTTTAGATCGTCCGCCATGTTATTTCAAATAATGATTACTTCCGTTCTCAGCCTTGTTTGTTTGTGTGCCATATAAGGACATTGACGCCTTATTTGGAAATGTAAACAAATCGTAGTAAAAATTTGGCGCCGTTTGGGTCAGAAATTCTGCGCATTAAAAGTAAATACGGTTTATCGGCAACTTTGAAATTCAACCAAGAAGCGATTATTCGCACTTGATTGATAATAATATAGCGTAGAATATCCAAAATATGTTCTGGCAAGCCTTACGTAGAAAAGGGGTCACGGCGAGAGTCTCGCGTTATCTGTCATGGCGGACAGGATAAGGTTAGAGTAACCATGCCAATTTATTTTATCGTGCAAGGGCTTAATAAATTCAAAATAAGCCAAACTTCTTTCACAACATGATTATACTTATGTAGTTGATTTCTACACTGTTTGTTTTTCTGACTTTAGTGATGATTTTTTTTGCTCCATTACATGATATGGGATCAGTTCGTAGCCTCAACCACAACAAATCAAGTTGAGGCTACGACATCGTAGCTAGCCGCCGGCTAGATACTCCCTATTTTCGCTATCACAAAAACATGTAGACTATACCAGCTAATTATTAATCGACAAGTAAACAAACAAAGGATCCTAGAAAATAGTAATGTCAACTCATTTGAGCAATTCACTGCTAATGCACTGATTTATATTTTTTTTTTCAAATCTAGACCGATGAATGAATAGTGTTTACCGTATACATGCATACCTCACTCCCAAAATGCAGGTAATTACAGTATAATATAAATTTGAAATTGACATGCATCCGCTCAAAATGAAGTGAAATAACGCAACGTTAATCACACGTTTAGTATGTACGTTATTAGGCATCAAACACATTCTGTGTAAAAACATAAATTTTCTTCTATCAATTTCGGACTGCGCTGATGTCCATCCTAGCATTCCCAGGGCGATGTCTGATCTTGTATGTGTTGGGAAGCCTTGTAAATGTTTGGCAAAATACCTCCGAGTTTTATCCAATGAAGAGAGATCACTTTTTGAAATGTTACACCATAATTCACTTCCATTAAACATTGAAGGAAAAATTACCTTTTTGATTACATTTGCAGCAACCAAAGGATTTAAACCATTCGGTTTAATGCCAATACCAAACAGACCGTGAAAATATTTTGTTTTTTCCTTCCTTGCATGCATCGAGTATTGCGTCATGTGACGTCAGCTTTGAGTTAATTCGGTGTCCCAGGTGTGTTGCCGGGTCAGTAACCGGCAAATATGACGGCCCAAGATACCATTTCATACTGACATAATTCTTGTATTGTGACTGAAAATGATAATGTATGACTTTGTGACACTAAGCTCGAATCGCCACTTGTTACTATAGGCGTATGCTATATCTAACAGCTTTTGTAGATTGCTAGATTATATAGCCAAAAGTGAAATGTCATCAGCTAGGGTTGGATTTCCCACAGCTAAGAATCCAGTCTTTGCTCCAAATCCACTATTTTCTAACATGTTAAAAAATATCAAAAGGGATTTACCCGTAATTCCCAACATGAATAGTTTAAAAAGTAATCCTTTGTGCCACATGGTATCAAATGCCTTTTTTTGTATCAAGAATGGCAGCAAAAACCCGTGAACTCGTGTTTACATTAATTGTACTGATTGTAACAGCAAAAAAAACAACAAAAAAAATCGCTGTTGTGCAGCCTAAACCTTTTTGGTAACCATGCTGTTGTGAAATGGGCATATTAGAATTAGTATCTTTGAGCCAAGTTACCAAACGTTCATGAATAATTTTCTCAATAGTTTTGTAGATAACAGGCAGTAAAGTAATAGGCCTGTAACTTTCGAGGGAGTTCTTTGATTTTCTGTTACCTTTGTACAATGGTATTACTAGCTCTTTTTTGCAATCTACAGGTATGTAAGATTGATCAATCATCTGAGTAAATAAAATTGTCATACACTCGATGAGGTAATCACTGCCATAGATCAAATGTTCATTGCAAATTTGATCATGACCCGATGCTTTTGATTCCTTTAGACTTTTAATGATTTCTCTTACTTCGTTTACACTGATACTGGTCTGTAAGGCCTCGATATGGCTTTCTCCGTTCTTTCCCATCATGGGTTTATACAATTCTTTACAGCATATACATTTATTTTAGGCAAATATGAAGTTGTCATATTCAGAACAACAAAACAACCAAGTTGTTCAATATCTGCCATGGAAACAGAAACAAATTTAAATAAACTTATAACAACTTCATTTCAGTTAAGTTTAACGTTTCTTGGTATTAATTTTTGATTTCAGATCATGCAAGCTATGAGCTTATAAAATATGTACACAAGAGATATTTAATAAATCGACCTCTGACCACTAACTGGATACGGATTGCTAACAAATGACATAACTAACAACAACAGCACACGATGGAATTGTGTTCCTTGTCACAGAAAGACGCTGGGAAAATTAAATTCAATTTAGCTGCCTACCAGGCACATAATAGATCACAAACCACTGGATAGAGTTGAATATAGGTAAAGTTAATTTTACTGCAACTTTCAATGAAAGGCGCCGTAGTACTCGCATATAAGTCTCGTCAACTGCAAGTAATATAGGCCCTGGTTTAGATAGCAGCACAAGTAAGATCTACTGCCCGGTGAGCTAGCTACCAGAAACACAACGAAAAATCAACTCATTTAAACATGTTAAAGTCACGTGGTTAAAACGATCTGATGATGTAATAGGTGTACAAAATCGCTATGCGGATAATAAGGTCGTTCCGGAGGAGTGGTTGTTATAAGGTGCCATTTTCAGATACATGAAAATAACCGATATTTGTAAAATTGGAATGCATGATATACTTGACATTTGTGAAATTGTCTTATTAGCAATTAATCTAAAATATTTAAAATGACATGTAATTAATTGGTTATTTATTCCTGCAAATTTTAATTATGCAATATTTTTCACGTCATAGCGACTGCGGGCTTAAATATCATATCTTCATTTTCAGAGATCCATCGCACTATGAAATGATAACATACCGTAGACGTTAAACTCAAAACAACAACATGAACAGCAGCACAACAACAACAATAACAACAAACGCAGTTATCATAAATAAATCTCATCCAAACATAGGCAGTGTATAACTTACGTTCAAATTCTGTGATCTCGCCGTCAAAGCACCAAGACACTGTGGGCATCGATCTATATAGTCCATTTAAAAATAATAGGAATTGGATTGCGGTCTTTAAATAATCAAAGGTCCTTTGTCGAATTAGGAATAAAGGGTTGATAAATCTGTAAAACAAACTGTATCGTATGTAAACCGCGGGAACGACTATTAGTTGCCTGCCACTGTTGTGACATTACGGTAACATCACACATTGTGAGTTCGTTGTAAATCACCGTTCACTGTACACCCTGATTTTCCGTAGCTAAATACCCCTGTAGATTATGGTTACGCTATTCGCCTGGAATCAATGGTAGAACAAACAGAATAAGTCCGTATCAGCCTGCCTATGGGTCAATGCTATATGTTAATAACGACGGTATGTGTGACAAAATAAGTTTTCGATGAAAGAGTGGTCACATGACCTCAAAAAAACCATTATATCATTGTTGTCGAGTGATTTTAATTTCTCATTTCCTTTTAATTGTCTTAAGTGTCAAACATCGTTTATCAACGAGTCGCAAAAGCGGTCAAATTAAGCCAGTTTGCATGACAATACAGTCCCGCTTTAGGAACGACAAAATGAAATAAGAAAATATTGAAGATTTTTTTTGTCTGTAACTAAAAACTAATACTAATACATAAAAATCCAAACCTAATTCATAAAAATAAATTACTGTATATGGATAAATCCAAAATCTATTGAGGACAGCTCCAAGAACAAGAAGTCCTAAATCTCTCTATAACGGTTTACGTCTCAAAATGTTCCCTATACAATTATAACAGTTTGACCGGCATGACCAGTATATTGATAAGGATGACCAGTATATTGATATGGATGACCAGTATATTGATATAGATGACCAGTATATTGATAAGGATGACCAGTATCTTCATTAGGATGACCAGTATATTGATATGGATGACCAGCATATTGATACGGATGACCAGTATACTGATATGAATGACCAGTATATTGATACAGATGCTGAAAGTTCAACGATGTACTGATAAAGGCATGCCTAAGAGACTGAAAAATTAACCCTGTTCTGTGGATGAGGGACAATCATGAGACTTAGAGCTATCGAGAGGAGGAATTATATGGTTTGTCCGTCAGTCTGACTATCTACCTATCTTCCAACCAATCCACCTACACATGCAGATGGACAAGTACTTGCCTTCTGAACAAACATTTTTTTTTATATCTGTGTTGTGTGATACCCTATTACCCGCCCTCTTTGCTGACACAACGTTATTTGAAGCAGCTGCAAATTATCATGTTTCCCAATGGGAAATTGAATCTCAGAGGAAAGAAGAAGAAAAAGAAGAAAACCAGAGAATACCCCGTCAGCATATGAGCATATCTATTCTTAATAGGTCTATTGTTCTTTTTGCGAAAAATGTGTGAGTGATTAATAAAGGGCTTTTAAGCACAAGGTGAAAATATTTTGAACATTGGTCGAAAAAGTGTCAAAGTTTAAACTTTTGAAACTTTGTTGTTTTGTTTGGGTTTAACGCCATTTTCTGTGCAGGATAGGCTGTACATGGCGGCCAGTATGACTGGTAGAGAAAGAACCCGGGAATATCCCTGTAAGAGCCACAGATCGACACGAAGTTACTGGCAGCTTTCTCACATACCAAATTGGCCGAACTCGAGACTCGAACGCTTGCGAATAGAGGTGAGATGGCAGTGATCGGTAAAGGGCCCTGTGTATTTTATACGGTGAAAACTACACATGTGCCTCACACGCAAATAGTATCAGTACAATTAAGTAATGATTCAAATGTAGCCAGCCGTTGGATTTTTGAACGATCAATTCAAAAAATTATACTTATATTTGATTGATATATAACACAATTATTTAAATACACCTTGCTTGATGGCGGTTTACTTTTGAAGAGAGAGAGAGAGAGAGACGAGATTTCTCTTGTGAGTTGATATAAATTGCAGTTTGAAAAATTAAAGTTCAGGAAAGTTTCTTATCTTCATTTTATTTTTGTAGTCTACTTCAGTGAAATGTATCCAATGATTTTTTTCCCGCACGTTAAACGCTAAGAAAAAGATTGGTCATGTTTTCTTACTCTGGAAGTTTACAGTTATGTTTGCAATAAAGAACGTACGGGAGGAAAATGTGTTTAGTGAGCTATTGTTACAGTGAGAGAATTGGGGTGATACAGATCGAGTCGAAATATCATAAATGTTTCGGAAATGTTCGTAGAAATCATGAAAATTTTGTCTGTAGTGATTTTTCGAGTTTATTTTCTTGTTGGTTTGATGAATTAGGGCTGTACAAAACTCGTAACCTGCGACACAATAATTACATTCGCGTAAGTAGTGAAAGGGGTCACCCTACGTACAATGGGAATTAGCATTACAGGGACCCCTGGGTCACTCTACGTACAATGGAAATTTAACATGGCGAAAAATCGTGGGTCACTCTACGTACAAGGGGAATTTAACATGGCAATAAATCGTGGGTCACTCTACGTACAAGGGGAATTTAACATGGGATTTTTTTAAAAAAAGGGTAGGCAATGGAAAGGCTATCTCTTTTCGAGAAATATGGCTGGCCCTGAAAAGGGCCTTTGGGTTTTTCTTCTTCTTCTTTTATCTTCTTAACTTTTTCCAACATCTTCTTAATTTGTCCATCATTCCTTTCTTCTTTTTCTTTTCTGTTTCCGGCAACCAGTCCGGGTGGCCCATGGCCCGGAACTTCTCTTGGATTTTCATCCAGTTTGTGTTCAGTTTTTCGAATTCATCCTTTTTTCTTCTATTTTCTTCGTCTTTTCTTTCATTGGACCACTTTTCTTTGATCTTCTTGACCTCTTTGGTCAGCACATTCCTCATTAGTTCTTCAGCTTTCTTAAGTTTTTCTAACCCCCACTTTGCGAAACACCAATCTGTCCATTCTACAACGTCTTCTAAAAAGCACCTTGCACTTGTCACATGATCTATTGCTTCTTTTAACTTACCCACTTTGACATACGGTGGGTTAATTAAACCTCTGATTCTCTTCTCCTCATCCTCTATCATTTCTTTCACGATGTTTACGGCTAAGTGCAGGCTGTTTACTTGTCTTGACACGAAGTCTTTTGTCACTTCATACCTCCATTCCTGTTCAACCCTTTCTGCTACACTCAATCCATCTACCATCCAATACCAACTTCCCATAAGATCGTTGTATAAAGCTGAAGCTGCTGGCATCTTCTTGTTTGCTTATTCCGTAGAATGAGCTCCAATGGCCAACACTGTTAGTTTTATACTGAAAGTGCGGACGTGATGGAAAACATCCCCCTAAAAAACATAAAATTGATCTTACCTAGATCATGACCCAACAACGCGCGGACGTGAAGGAAAACATCCCCACTTTTCTCATTTCATATAATCAAGCCCAAACTATACTCTCCACATACTCTAAGAAACAATAAAGAAACCCATAATCTACTATTCACACAAACTTACTTCATCATTTACAAACACAAACACACAAACACATACACTTCCACTATTAATAAAGAGTTAGTGTTTATATTCACACTACTCTACCTACACACATTGGCAAATCGATCGTTATTTCTTTTCTAGAGTATTGGGTAGCCCTGAAAAGGGCTGTTTTGTTTGGAACTTCATGGGCACCTGGTTAATGGTGGCACCTTCCAGGCCTGGCGCCACATACGCATCTTATCCCCCAGTTACTTTTTACCTTTTGGGGGGAGAGAGCAGAGGCAGGATATGTCGCTTCAGAATCCCAATTTTCGCTCTCTGGGATTTTGAAATTTTTTCTTCTCTCCTTTTCCTCCTCCTCTTCTTTGTTTCTTCTTTCCTCTTTATATCTTCTTTCTTCTTCTTCTTTATATCTTCTCTCCTCCTCTTCTTTGTTTCTTCTTTCCTCCTCTCTTATCCTTCCCTCCTCGACAATGGCTTCCGCGGCCAGTTCATTTAATATGCGCCTGGCATATTCCAGATGCACATGAAGCTCCAACAGTTTCTCAAGTCTCGTGTTCATTTTTTGGTGTTGATCAATCAACAAGGGTAGCTGGACTGCCGAACGAGTTTCAATTTATACTGAAAGCGCGGACGTGAAGGAAAACATCCCCTAATAACATAAAATTCATCTTACCTAGATCATGACCAAAAAAAAACAACAATGCGCGGACCTAAAAGAAACACTCACTCACTTTTTATGCTACCCATTACTATTTAAAATTTTTTATAAATCACTTCAATCTACTATCCACATACTCAAATCAATCCAATCTAACCCCAAATTTACACCTCAAACACTAAGAACAGATATCATTTTAATCTACTATCCACACCAACTTATTTTTTTAAGCTCTTACTAACACTAGCACACCAACACATACCCTCACATTTTTAATAGCAAGAGTTAGTGTTTATTTTCACACTACTCTACCTACTCACATTGGCAAATTAATAGTTATTTCTTTTGTAGAGTATTGGGTAGCCCTGAAAAGGGCTGTTTTTTTGTTTTGCTATGGCATTCTTTTTTTAGTTTCTAAGAATGCGATGTCCTCTGAGGATAGACTTTCTGGCAATAGTTCTGCTTCTTCGGAAAGAGAAGAAGAACTCTTTGGTGTCGATACGGCAATCGACAAAGCCTCTGTCAGGTTCAGGTTGCTGCTGCTGTTCTTGTTGTTGCTGTTGCTGCTGTTTTTGAAGTCTGTACTTCTCTGTCCATTCTTCTTTTTCCCTGTTCACTTCTTCTCTGAAGAGCTCTTCTATTAGGTCTTCAGTGATTTTTAACATTCTCACATTCTCTATTTCTTCTGGCTTCGGTATCAGACTGTGTCTGACCCTATGCAAATTCACGTAGGCTTCGTTGAGCTTAGCTAGTTTGGAGCACATCTTCTTAGGAGGATGAGTCGACAATGGATGGTTAGACTGGGAACAAACCGGTTCTTAAAGTCAAAGCGCGGACGTGAAGGAAAACATCCCCACACGGTTTTCTAGTCGCAACGTTTCAGTGAGTGTCATGCGAGGGATAGTAAGAAATGAAAGAGCATCAATCCAACATTCTTCTAGCTAAACAAACCACAAAGACATTTTTTTCAAAACACAACATTTTTTATTCAAAAATCACTTAACACTAAACAACAACTCTAACATTTTTTAACAATAATCCAACACTTTAACATCAAACAATTTTTTTCAAATGACAAACATTTTTTCTTCAAATACAATCTACTTTGAACAGGCTGACAACGTTGTGAATGAAATTGTGATTTCCACTGTTGGAAATCATTAGGCCATTGATGGACACTACGTTTCCTAGCTTGAGACAAAAGATAAGCATAATGGTCACAGAACCATCGATCTACTTTCACATCGTTTCTAGCAGAAGAACGAGGATCGAAATGAGTCACTAAATGTTCTAAGGAATAGCCCAGGCTGCGATGATGCAGAAAATACACACAGTACTGTCCACACACCAAGGAATCTGTGCCTTGTAATTTCACGTTATTGAATCGGGTGGTTTGAGCATTTCTTCTCATAAAGTCGATGATATCGTCTTCCAAAGGGGGCAATCCGTACGAATCGAAATATTCCACACATCCTTCTTGAGGAAAGTAGACGGCTACCCAGTGGGTTCCTGGGAGATGACTGTCGTCCGTGTTGATCACGTAAGCTTGATGGTCTTTAGGTTTGCGATGAGGGAGTTCATCTTTAGCACAGACGACAGGATTCCAAGAAGACGTATACGAACTGTGGTTCAAAAGGTAATAAAGTTCCCAGGTATCCATTGTTTTGTGTGGTTTTTTTCTTCTTCTTCACAGGTAATAATAAGTCGTCAATTCGATCCTGACTTTTTGCTTGAAAATGTCTGACGAATAAACGGTTATTCGTTCTGTTTCCTCACTCTGATTCAGGAGAGCTTCGATACGATGGATCTCTTGAGTGGTTAATGGTGGACAAGAATGTTCACGCAAGTCTTTATACCACTGGTGCAACACGTCTTTGTTCGAGATGAGACTCCAAGCTTCGTCCAGATACTCGTCCAATTTTTCTTCTTGACTCAACATCAGGCATTTATCGTGTTGAATTTGACTGGGATGATCGTTTTGGCATCCATAACAATTTTTCTTGATCAATTCCGTCATTTTGTCGACCAAGTGTTTGGCAAAACAGGAGACTAAATGGGCTTCTTGTTCTGGCCATCTCGACTTCATCATGATTACTTCTTCTTTTTCCAGGGTCTCCTCACATTCCATGTCCAAAGTTTCTCCACTAGGTAAAGAGGGATAACAGTCTTCCATGGTTTCTAGTAATCTAGAATGACTTCTCTCAAACTGTTGATTTCTAGGGTATTATCGAATTCGGCATACAGGATGACGTTCACTGTCTCTGTCAGTTTATCTGCAAACTGAAGTTCCACACGAATCTGGCCGGATTTTATAGGGTGGAAATGTCCTTCGTCGCTGCCTTGGTCTGGAGTGAAATCGAAAGCCCACAAAGCATACCCTCCTGCGTAATCTTCGTACGTAATGCCGTGACTGGTGTTGGTCCCTAACTGTCCCGTGGCTTCGTACAGGGACAAGTACGACCTCAAGTAATTCTTCTCTTTAAAGTTAGGTTCGAAAGGTCGGGTACACAAGGTCTTGCCATCGCGACTGACTTCGATTTTCTTCACCTTGAAGTGTTGAAAGTTGAAAGGATTTTTTTCGACAGCTCCGTTGAAGGCTGTATTCTCGACGATACCAATGATTAAACGCTTGGGTAGCTGTCCTTGGAACAGATGATCTTCGATCATGGAATGATGTCCAACGGGAATGGTGAACGTTTTCACTTCCACGCGTCGTATGGGATACTTGGCGGTCGTTCTGCTCAACGTTTGACTGATGTCGTTTCCCACTTTAGGTAACACTTCCACACGGCGTACGTAGAGTTTGGCTTCTTGGATTTTGGTTTTGTAATCGTCATCATTAGCCAATAAATGGAAAGCGGTACTGCTCCGATTCAGTCTCAGGCGAACATTCACTCCGTTTAGCAAATATTTCTCTTGCAACCACATGTCCAAATGTAAACGATCCATCAGTTCTAAACTTTTGTCGTCTCCTTTGATTCTGTCTCTTCGTTCTACAAATCCCGCATTGTGTTCTTTGGTTGTATCAATTTCAAATAATTCAAACTGACCTGCATCGTCAGCTTCCCATACCACACAGGCATTGAGATGAGTGTTCTTGGCATCTATTCCGTACGTCAAGAGATTTTACAGGTAGGCACGATAAGGGTAAGTATCCATGCTGCTGCTGACCAGTTTGTTGTTCAAGTACAAGTCCACTCCACTGGACAAGGAATGCATGAAATTGTTGACGGGAGCTACTGCTTCAGTGTCTATATCACCTCCTGTCTTATCTACAACTTTGACTTTCAGGTACAAGTAACTGCTATTCAGATCGATGTAATCTTCGGGCTGTCCTTTGATTTCAAACTCGATGGGAGCGGAATCGGTCAATGAGGAGACGGGGTGAAATTCCACCCACTGAGATTCTTGCATGGTCATCATGGTGGGGGGCATGGCAAACAGATCCAGTTCCGTCTTGGAACAAGCGCAAGACTCTCGGTGCATCATTTTTTTTTGTTCTGTGTCTCAATAATCGAAAACGTCTAAGTCTCGAACGGTTCTTCTTTTCTTGGCCTTTCTCGCTTGAAGTCTGGTGAAAGGGTGTTTTCTTCGTCGTCGTCTCTTTCTACCTTGTCCTTGCTGAATGCCTGATTCGGTAGCGTGCAGGGCATTTATAGGTGTGTCTCGTCGGCCTAAAATGTCTTTACCCGTTTGCAGCAAGACATTTTTGCCTGCCCTCATCAAGGCTTCTTTAGGGTTTTGTTTGTCGATGATGACATTTTGGAGAAATTCTTTGCCTTGCGTCAGTGCCGCATCTTTCAAGGCGTGCAATCCGCGTGTCACCATCGGTTTCAACACCGGGGCCACCGAACGAAAGGCTGATTTTAACATGTCTCCTAAACCGTGTCCTCGCTGTCGTGCAACCCCTCGGTACACTGGATACATGACTTACTTACGAGTCGTGAGAAAACCGTTTTCGAAAATGGAGTTTCACCGTGACTTTTCCTTTGGTGAATGGAATATTTTGTCCCAAATCTCCTTTTATAGTAATGTTGACCGTGTCCAAATACGACTTGCTGACAGGCAAATAGTGAGGATGGACAAATTCGCGGTGGACGTGGTAAGTGTTTCCACCTTCCTCGTCAGCGTTTGCGGCAGAATCCACTTTGAAAGGAATGACACGCAGTAACGGCACGGAGGTGTGTCCCACCACGTTATACTCCACCACATCGGAGTACACGAACATCAAATTCAGTCCTTGGTTCAGTTCTACCGGGGTACGAAAATACTTGGCAAAGGTCTCGTTGTCGGCAATGATTGGTAATTCGGGTTTTTGTTCTACTTTCTTCCTCAGCTCCATGTCTCCGCCCAACATGTCAAACAATTCAGAACAAAATAAGAAAGACATCATTTTACGCCCCTTAGGAAATTTTATCAGGAAGCGACGAGCTGTTTTGTGGTACTCCAGGGTGACGATACCTTTATTGACACTTTCCAAAGCTTTCAGAAACACGCCATTAAACCTGGTGGCTATGGTGCTGACCAAATGTTGACCACTAAAATAATAGCCTGGGGGAATGAACAAGTGATAGGTGGTGTACTTTTGTGAACGGGTTTTCTTGTCATATTTGCTATGGGTATCCATCCACTGTTTTACTTGCTCGTCATAAACTTCCACATCAAATTTATTTTGATTGGGAAGGACATTGAGGACTTGGGTCGGGTGAATCATTTCTACTAAAGCCACTTCCCAATGGGCTTCGTGATCTAAGGGGATGGCTTGAGGTAATTTAGCCGTGTAACAGCACAACGTGTTATGGGGAAACACCTCCATGGAACTGTCACTGGGTAAGGTTAAGTAAAATTGGTTTTCGTGACTCATAATTCCAGAGTTCTGTGGCTGTCCGAGGGGTTAGTGGACGTCAGAGGCGTGTCTCCGCCCAAAATGGGGTTCTGGTTGTGGTTGTTGTTGGAGTGGTGACTGGCACTGGCACTGGACACAACGTTCCCGTTCGAGGAGAATTTCAGGGAGGGATTGGGAAGCAGGTAACCGATGCAACTGCTCATTAAAATGGTTCACAATTGTTTGTCTCCTTGTTGCAAACTCAAATTGGCAATGGCTGCCCCGATGACACAATACACCACGACAATTTGGCAGAAAAAGACGATTTGCGTTTTAGGCACACGTTCTCCACACCACACCCACAAGGGTTGTTTTTGTAAATCTTGCACAGAAGAACTAGGTGAAGAAGGACTGGTCGACGTAGCTGCGTCTGCTGTGTGAAAGGGCATGATAGTCACTTCTTCTTTTTATAGTCGATGACTCGCGAAGCGTCGATCCAAGAATCGAAACTGGGTGGATATCCTTTCCAACGTACTTTGACTTCTTTGACACGTCGTTTGCCCACTTTACGGGTTCTGCGTTCGAGAATGCTTTCGATGTCGTACACGTCGTCTTCTTTTTTGGTGACACGTTGTAACTCGGGCAAATAAAACGTTCCTTTGAGTACTTCTCCGTTCATGTCTTCCAATTTATAGACGGTTGGATGACGGCCATGCACTCGTCCAGTGACGCGAAACAATTCGGTCGTCCAATTAGGTAAGTAACCTTTGTCGAAAGTGCGTTTGGTTTTGCCAATGCGCACCCAATCTCCTACGGTCAACTCTCCACTTTTCTTAGGGACAGCCCTCGTCGGGGACGTACCGAACAGGCGCTCGAACACCAGCACTTCGTTGTCGGGAGTCACGTCTTGCGGGGCACGTCCGATGCTTCGATGGTAAGATTGGTTGTACGCTTGCACCAGGTGAGGTAAGATGTCGATGTACTTCAGAGTGTGGTGATGCGTAAAATATTTCCACATGCGTTCTTTCAAAGTGCGTTGAAAACGTTCCACGATGCTGGCTTTGGTTTCGGGATTCTCGGTGGTAAAAAAATGAATGTCACGTTTCTTTAATTCTTTTTGGAAAGCTTGGTTCAGAAATTCGGTGCCTTTGTCCGTTTGCCATCGAAGAGGGTGACGACCGCTTTGTTTCAACACCCGTTGCAGGGCTCGCACTAACTCGCTGCTCGATTTGGAAGTCAAGGGCACGACCCAGGCAAATTTGGAAAAGACGTCGATGACACAAAACAAATATTTGTAGCCACGATTGTAGCTGGCCAAATGAGAGACATCGGCTAAATCGGCTTGCCATTGATGATCGATGCCTTCCACTCGGGTGCGACTTCTGGCAAACTTGCGTCGAATGGGTTTGTGCAAAGTGTAGGTAGCTTGTTCTTGTAACCATCGTTGCACTTGAGGTAAACGGAGACTTTTCAGTCGCGTTTTGGCAGCACGATACAATTTTTGAACTCCTGCGTAACCTGCAGGATGGGAGGGATCGTAGTAAATGCTGGCTAAGACTTTTTCCATTTTTTATTTTGTGTTGGTGTGTTAATAAGTCACCCACTCTTCGGTGATGCTACTTTGGGTGGGTCGAAAGGGTGGTTTGGAAACGGATTTACGTGTCCGATGGGCTACGGGAGTAGAAGTCGAAGGTAGTGGTGGTGGTGACAATGGAATGGCTTTGGTTTTCTTTTCTTTTTTCGCTTCTGGTTTCTCTTCTTTCTTTTTCACTTCTGTCGAAGGAGGTGTGGACATCATCTTTTTAACCCAAGCTTTCATTTCTTCTCGTTGGGGTGTGGGGGACGGGGTCAATAAGGATGCTGCAATCTTACTCGAAATGGGAGCTGCTGACGGTGTTTGAAACACTTCGCGCGTCTCTTCTTCCTCAGGTCTTCGTGGGGTAGCATCTCTGGTGACGGTTGGGGATGACAGTAGTGGTGGTGGTGGTGGTAATGATGATGATGGTGCTGGACTTTTCATCAAGGTCTTAAAATCTTTCAGAGTGGGTAAAGCTGTTTCGTCTAAAGCTTTCTGGTGAAAGAGTTGCAGTTTTTGCAAGAGTTGACCGTACTTTTGCGATTTTTCTGTTTCGGACAAATCTTGGCGATCCATCAAGGATTGCAGTTCGTGTTGTAACTGGGACATCTCGCTCAAATTGGGATTGGGAGGTAAATGCGGGGTGCGTTGTTCTTGCCACCGATGGTATTCCATCCATCGTTTGTAAGGCACTAAAGCTAGTTTTCGTCCTTCCATGGGGTTGTCAGCGGCCGATTCTGAGATCTTGGGACTTCCGAGGGCCTTTTTATCTTGCTCCCACCAGTCCTCCCAACATGGTTCCCAAGACTCCTTTCAGTATGGGGCCTAACAAGAGAGGTAAAATGCCTCCACGTTGGACCAACATCTTCTTTTTTTGACGAATGGGAATTTTCTTTTGAACCATTTGACGAAGAACGTGACGATGTTTGCCTAAGCATTGTTTCTGGTGTTTGGACAAAGGGATCGTGCCTTTCAAAACGTTCAAACAACATTGGCACACGGTATCGATGACCTCTTTGGAGGCCGTTTGAATGAGTTTTTTTCGTAGGGGTGGAGAAGCTTTGGACAGGACAGATAACATGTCCCCATGTTTGGCTAAACGTGGTGGCAGTCCTTTCCTTTTCTTTCCTTGGGGTTTTCTGGAGGGTGACATCTTTGAGTCTTTAGGAGCACCAAAAAACACTGATATCCTACTCGGTCACAGGCCTTTTTTATACTGGAACGCGTCGCCACTGATTGTCTTTACGTCGTATCAGTTTGAGGACAGGCATGACACGTCGTGCAGGGGTACGTAACGGACTAAATCGAGCCAGTTCTTGCTTGGACAAATCCAGTAAACTTTGTAACATGCCCGATCTTTCATGGACTTTGATTTTGGGAGAAGGTACTTTGTGAGCAGCAGCCACTGCCGCTAAATTGGAGGGTCCTGCTACTGGGGAAGTTCTTTTGGGGGTCATCAACGGAGAAGTTCTTGGTGTGATCAACGTCTCCAAGTACTCTTCAGTTCTGGGTGTCATTAACGGAGAAGTGGACAAATGTGAGGCTGCCGGAGACGCAGTCACCGCTGTGGCAGGTCGTGGTTTGCGAGTGTAAGGTTGCGTCCTGGCCGAAGTGCCTCTCTTGCGACTAGTTTTCTTCTGTGGACTTTTCTTTTTCTGAGGACTTTTTCTCTGTTTCTTTTTCTGGGGGCTTCTTTTCTTTTTCCGGGGTGGTGGTGTCTGGTAAGAGGAGGGTCCTGCCACTGGAGAAGTTATTCTTCTTGGGGACTTGGTCTTTTTCTTTTTCTTCTTGGGGCTTCGTTGGACTTTTGTCTTGGGGATAACTTTGGGGGCATTAGGATCCCATCTTAAGAGTGAGCGAATGATGACCCCTCCTAGAGTACCGCTCCCTCCAGGTTTCAAAATGATTTGTTTTTTGGTTTGAGTGTCGATGCGGGGATCGGCCAGTTGGACCAAAGCGACTTTGTTTCGATCGAAAAAGCGTTGGGTTTGATGAGGAATCTGAATGATTCCTTGGAGTAATTGACGTGCCGTCACCGTGAACCATCGTAAGACTTCTTTGAGACTAGCTTCTAAGACACGGGCTCGTGTTTGTGGATCTTTTTCTCGACTGATGCCATACAAGGCACGAATCAATTTGACGGGAAGATGTGACTGAAGGGACGTCATGTTCACACTGTGTGAGACAGACGAAAAAGGGTTTGAGGTTTTTATAGATTTTTTTCATGGGGAGTGAAATGAAGTCGAGGACGGAGACGTGTACAGGACAGGCCCTCCGTCTTGGCACCAGTGGGGAAACAAGTGGGTACGAAATCGCAAATCCTCGGGAGTCGTAGGTTTCAAATCGACGAGTAAATAGGCGTGTGGCGTTTGAGTGGCATCGTCGTACGCCTGAGTCAGCCAAGGCGTTCCTAACTGTTTGGCTAAGACTTGCACTTGCGATTTATCTCGAGGGCTTTTAAACAAGACCACGTAATGTGCATTGAGACTGATGGTGCGATGGGCTTTACTTTGTTGAAACAAATTTTGGGTGATGTAAACGACACTGGCATTACGGTGATGCCCTTTGCGCGTGAACCACAATTTAATTTCTTCTTCGTCTTCTCCTAACATGTCGTCGAAAATGACCAAATGGGTTTGACGGGAGTCAGAGACGATGCCGTCGTCTTCTTTAGGAATGCCTTCCACAAACACGATGGAATCGCCTTGACTTTCTCGCAAGAGGCTGTACGCCGATTGCCACTCTTTGTAACACCACACGATCCGTTGAGGTGGCCGATCGATCAAATGATGTTTATGTTCGATCAAACGTTTAACGAATTCGGTTTTGCCTGAACCGCTAGGTCCAGCAATGAGCATGTTAAAGGGATGGCGAAGATACAAAGCCTCCCAACTGGCACGATCTAAGTGTTCGTCGATGACTTTGACAGTAGAGGAAGAGGGAGCAGAGACAGCAGAGGTAGCCATGGTATGAGAAATGTCACTTGTGACACGAAAAACAAACAAGACAAGAGTTTATATACTTTTTCAGAACACGTTTATTGAATGTTTCAAATATGAACACGAAAGACAAAAATACATACAACCCAAATAGTGATGTACAGGAATATAAAACACAGCAAAGCGATCAAAGTGGAATATAAACAAGTGTCTGTACAACATGTTTTGGTTAACCAAGATGTCCTAGGGACAGTGTGTAATGTTCTTACAGTCTCTACATGAGGTATTGTCACACAAGTGTCCTCCCGGAATGACCTTTCAGGAATGTCCATGACAGTCCTGTCCTGAAGCGAGTGGTTGTTCTCGGTGACGGGTTCTTCTGGCACCGTCACTAACACAGGTTGAAAAGTAACTTTTTTCCTTGAACAACTCTTGTGCATACTGGGCCACTTCTTGGGTCCAAGCCTCAAAACCCCCCTTTTTCCAGTCACGAACATCTGTCCAATGAGGGTGTAAGTCACAAGCTACACACACATCGTCATACACGTCTTGGGTAGCTAAAAGTTGACGAATCTTTTTTTCCTGTTGAGGTCGAGAAGTATCCAGATGAAACCGCAAGGCTTTGAGCAAAAGGAGTTTTTCGTGACCATTTAAGGCCATGGAGGTGGTAAGTACTGATCGTAAAGAGTCCACAAAGAATCGGCTGGTAAACGAAATCCCAGAAAACAAGTCACTAAGACACACACCACTTGTCGTCCCAAATTGAATGGATAAAGTTCTTGTAATAATCGATGGTAATGATCCACTGTTTGAATATGGTCATTGAGTTCCTTCCACGGAATCTGTTTGATGACATACGACTTAAGTCGTGGCATAGCTGCCTGTTTTTATAGTCTCTTTGTTTCGAAAAGAATACACGTACTTTCTAGCCAGTGATGTTCGTTTTCCAGTGGGGAATGTAAATCTTGCATACTGTAACCGAAACGTCAGAGTTCGATTAGAAGTTTCCTCTTCCGCTAAGTAGATTCCACGTAACAAATGTTGGTAATCCTTTACCTCGTCTTCCTCAATGGGTTGCTCTAGGTGAATCTCGAAGTAACCAAAATGATCAACACGTGAATCATCGGGGGCCTGGAAGTATTGAACAAGGTCTGACCACTGAAACAATTTCTGACGAATCAGTTCTCTTATACCCTTCAGGTACCAGTGGTTAAAGATCTGGTGACGTATCGGATGCAATTGTTCTTTACGTTTCACTTGTATTTTGACCAGCTCTCGGTAAATGCGTTCTCTCAACTCCACAGGCAAAGCACGAATGTTCTCTTGTAAAGTATCCATGAATAGGTCATACTAAATCCTCTTTGGTCTGACACAAGAAATGTACTCTTTGCACAGACATGGTTTTACTTCAGTGTCGAATTTAAATCGTTTAGTCACTAATCTACACATTACAATTCGTTCAGAAGTTTCCTCTTTCACTAAGTTGACATTGTGTTCAAGATGTTGGTAATTCGTTAACTCTTCCTCTGGAATTCGATGCAGTAAGTTTACAATGATGTAGTAGATAGAATCGTCCATAACAAACCAATCCTTTTTAAAACTAGGGGATCGTTGATCAATGTCTGTCCAATGGAACACTTTCAATTGAATCAGTCCTTGTATAGCCTTCAGGTACCAGTGGTTCAAACACCTGTGACGTAACGGATGCAATTGTTCTTTACGTTTCACTTGTATTTTGACCAGCTCTCGATAAATGCGTTCTCTCAACTCCACAGGCAAAGCACAAATGTTCTCTTGTAAAGTATCCATGAACAGATTATTATGGTAAGAAGTTACTTCAATGTCTCGGTCCCACTAAGGGTAAGTAATGACAATTCGGTGACCATCGAGCATGTTCTACGTAGGCCGAATCTTGCGGTTCCCAGTGGTGAAGTGACACACCGCAACTGAAGCACTTGACTTTATCTCCTTCGCCCAAGTAGAAAAATCCGGCTCTGGCTAATTCTTCGGGGGTCGGTCCTCCCAGATACTTTGGCCATTTTCCTTTGAACGATTGAAGACGATTTTCAAAGTCGCAGTATTCCGACAAACGCACAGGGAAAGAAAATTCGTCTTTCACAGGTTCGTTTCGATGAGGGTTAAGTGACATAGGTAGGAGTTTGCTCAGGGCTGGATGACATCCGTAAGGGGGTAGACGTGAAGGTGGACATTCCCCTTTAAAACGAAACCCAGTAAAATGTCCAAGAGGACGAGCAGCATCACTTTCGCATCCCACAGGTTTGACACGCACAGCATCGCTTTCCATGATAGGGGTAGGGACACTAAAGTTCCCATGATGCTTTACGGCATCGCTCAGGTCACAACGTACAGTATCGTACACATCGCAAGGCTCACAATCGCACTCGTCTGCAAACTCCGTTACGCAATTACAATGGTAACCACATGGACAATCGCAGTTTCCTTCCGGACATTTTCCGTCGCAATGCCTGGGTCTTATCCATCCAGTATTAGTCACACTAGAGGAAGATACAACTTTTTTACAATCCCCAAACTGGAACGATGTCTCTTTCAAAGTATTCATCTTGTTCGCTCGGTCTTGGTAGTCCCAATGAACTATCGATCTTGCCTAGGGTTCCTTTTTATATACAGACCAATACCAACGTGACCGTACGGTAAGGTGAAATGATTGGGAAGTCGCACTCGCTTCTGGTACACGATTTGATAGACTTTTTCCAAGGGTCGACTGACGATGTGGTGAGTGGGTAAACGTACAATCTTGTTCGGTTGATAGGTGGTCACTTTAAAGTTTCCATCCTCTCCCGATTGCAAGGCTTCTTTCAATACCCCAAAGTTGACCACTCGACTGGTACGATAATTCAGAGTCAGTCCTTTCACTTTGCACGTCGTGTGCACTTCTCCTTGTTTGTCCCGGTATTCGTAGCCGTAATTTTTGGGACCGCCACTGACGAAACTTAGAATCTTGTCGTCGGGATGCTCGTCTGTCCAGGCTCCTAAACGGTCTCCTTCGATGTTAGGGTGATGTTGAATCGGGTGATGGATGTAAATGCAACTGTCCGTGTCAAAGTACAGGACGCATTCTTCTAACAGTTCTAAAGCTTCGTACAATTTTAAGCGAGCATGGGCTGTCACGTAAGCCGCAATGATGACATTTCCAAAAGGGTCGTCTTGTACGAAGTCCAGATCTTCTTCGTAATTGACCAAGATCAAATTCTCTCGAACGACGTCCACGTGTTTCATGTATTTGGTTTTTGTCGTGAATCATCTGGAAGTAGCGGGAAGGTTCTGTCAAATATTCCGTCTTGGGTAAACACGGTCGTTGTGCCATTTTACCCCACAAGCAATTTAACATCACTTTGGCAAACGATCGCCTGCCTTCGTTTTTTTCGATGTGGTCTAAAGTGATGCCTTCTTGTTCGTAGTATTTCTCTTTGAATTTTATTTGGTCTTCGGGAGTGTGACACCAGGACGGATAGCCGCTGGCTTCTTGCTTCAGTTTCAAAAAGGCATCCACGTAGTCGGCGAAAATGCCTTTCTGAGTAGGGTCACCCTTGTGGTACTGTTGTGTCTTGGGAAACTGGCAAATTTCGTACACTTCTAACAGTTGGTATCCCATGTCCAGAGCTTTGAACAATTCTACGCTGACCCAGGTTCCCGTCAAGGCACGTTCTTCCTGGCTGTGCTGACAAGCTTGGTCTTGGTTGCACGTTTCGGCACAAGTACGGCACAAGGGAAACATCAGTTTGCCTTGACAATGGTGAGGTAAGACGGGATGGTATAGGTTCGTGGGAGGCAAAACTTTACACTTGATCAAGCCTTCGTATTGTCGAATGTTTTTCAGGTCGATGTGTTCCGTCAGCAATTGTGGGTGCCCTACGGGAAAGCGACAATATTTGCACACGTAGGGATACAGCGAACACACGTCCAAGTATTTGATTTCTTCTCCTTTCTCTTCGTCGGCTTGGTAAAGCAAACAGGTGGCATTGGTCCTTCCTCCGTACAAACTATCCCTCGGGTTCAGCGGATCCATGAACTGGTAACTTTCCACGAGGCGTTTAAACTCGGGATCGGTTTTCATACGGTGATCGTACTCGTGTTCCCACATTTCCACCACTTGGTATCCTTGCTGTTCTAACTTTAGGCGTCGCTGACAAGTGTCCTGGTACAAGTCTTCCATGGTTCGTTGCAAAAACTGATTTTTAGTGCCACGGTCAGGGTAACAGACGGGACATCCGTGAAATAAGCAACCGTTAAACTCGTACACGATCTTGGGGTTTTCTAAGTCCCAGCCATCGACCGAATGCGTTCCGATGGTCTTTTCGCCCCCTCCGTTGCGGGCATGCTGAATCCACTTGTCTTCCTTGTCGCACAAGTAATGTAACCAGCGTAGGGCTTTGACCGAGTACTGACGCTTGACATAGTGGGTCGTTTGAGGGCTGATGACAGCCACGGTCTTTTCAGGCATGAATCGTTGGCGGTACACTAAGGAACACGCTTTGGCAATGGTGCAAGCTTCTTTCAAAGGATCGACCCCTCCGTGTTCCATGAACAGTTCTCGAAATTTTCCACAGCAACGCCGTAAAATGTCCACGTCGGAACGACAATACTTTAGCATTTCTTCCTGAAAGTCGAAAGGGTCCGAAGCGTGAATCTCGTACCAAGTGTAGAAAGCTTCTCGTTGTTCGGTACGCATGTTGTCGGGGTCGTAATAGTGAGCCTCGGGCAAATGGGGTAGAACGGCGTGTTGATTGGCTTCCGTATTGAAAAAGTGTGGAAAATACCCTTTAGCCATTTCTGTCATTCCAAACGTTTTAGGCATTCGACTCAAAGGCATGGCCAAATAGCTCATCGAATCTTTAAACTGCACTTGTCCCACTTGCATGAAAATGATTTTGGCTCCGTTCAAAGTCACTTTAGGACGTTCGGTGCCATGTTCCGTATAGTATCTGAGAAGAAACTGTCCATCGTATCCGGAGAAATTGTGAGCCATCACCGTGGCATGACGATGACAATCTCCGTAACGTTCGATGTCCTCTTGGCTCCACGTCTTGTCGACGGGGTCTAAGACCCATTGGGCAAAATCGGCTAACGTGTTTGGTCCCCGAAAGATTTTTTCACGCCCTCCGGGAATCTTGCTGCAGTGAGGGCAATGACTGAAGATAGGTTCTTGAATGCACTTTTCGCACGCTCGATGAGCCACGCAGAAATTAGGAATGTGAATGCCAGTCTCTTGCATGCATTCGAAATCGAAAAAGATGAAATTGCCTTTCTTCTTGTGACCGTCCTCTTTCTCTGGTGGGGGTTGGTATTTTTGCACGTAACATTCGTGTTCCAAGTCCACGATGTGGTGACAAATGTGACATTTTTTCTTTCCTGAACATACGTGTGCCTTGGTATTATTGGTACGTATGACTTGTCCACACGCGGGGCACAATCTCAGCAGTTGACAAGCGCATTTCTTCTGTGAACCTTGCGTCTTCAAATGTTGTTGGTAACAGGTAGGGCTGACAAACGTGCGCAGACAAGTGGAACAAGGCACTGGTTCTTCGCTCAGACAGGGTGGAGATGCCAAACATCCTGAGCATTTCCATCCACAATGTTTGTGTTGCTCTCGATTATTATAACCATAGTCACATTTCTCACAATAATAAACATATCCCAGGAATCCAGTGATACTGGTAATGGTATCGAAATGGTCATCGTGATGATAAAGGTGAATGTATTTTCCGTCCTTAAAATCTTGGCCTCGAAACAATAGAGGCCCGCGCATTTCTTGAGGGTGCACTTTCAAGGTGTATCGTGGAGCTAGGACATCTTGCAATTTTTGCATCTCGGGAATGCCACAGGGTGTGTCTTTGGGCAGTCCGACTTGTTGTAACAGGAGTTCTGCTTCGTTTCGTTGTTTGGCTCGGTTGGAACGTTGAATAGTGTTCCAGGTTCTTTTCCATTCTACCGTGTCGTTCTTGTTGGCATAGGTTCGTCCCACCACGATGGCACGGGCTAAACACATCTGGTCTTGAGGGTTGTTAATTCGGACGAGACTCGTTTTGGTGTTGCGAAGGTCGTCCACCAATAACATCTTTTTGCGTCCTGTCCCTTGAGGAGGAGAGACGTGGGTCATGTCCAGTGTGGCTTTACCATCGGTGATGTCAAACTGATCATTAGATTGTTGTACGTGTTGAATCTTGTCCATGACTTTGGAAGCAGTCAATTCTGCAGGGGTGCTAAACTCGATCCAAACAGGGGATTTCAAACCGTCGTGTTGTATGGAAAGTCTCAAGCGATCGTCTTCTTTGGGTTGACATTGTCGCTTGAGTGCAGTGAGCAAAGAATCCCACACCTCAGTGATGAACACTTCTGCTTTCTCTAACGGCACTTCAGCCTTGAAATCTTTAAACTTCACCGTGTATTTGTAAGCCGTGGTTCTAAATTTTCTAGAGGAGCGCTTTTCCGTCTCTCGAATGGAATAGTACTTTTCAGGGTTAACAAAGGGTGGTGAACTTGGTTTAGAGGGTTCGGATTCTGGTTCACTCATGTCCTCTTCAAAATCACTGGCATGAATTTGTGCCAAGATTTCAGCCCTGGTACGAGGCGATAGATCACGTTTCTGCCTCTTACTTTCTTCTTCTTTCTTCTCGAATGATTGGGATCGTTTCATCTTGAAAGCAAAAAGTCAAATGACTCAAGTTCAAACACCATAAACTACTTTATAGTCATAGCAGACCAGCGTATATAAAAGGGTGTGTGTCTTGTCCTTTCACTATTCATTTCACTCTCAAGCCGAGCACAACGATGGAAGAGACTAACCAGATGGAACGTTTCGTCAGAGCTTTGCGAGGGGTCATTAGAAAATTCTCTTCAGACCAGCCTACGGACTACTGTCCTTCCTTTAGAGATAAAAGTCAAGATACTTGCTATATCTGTCAGAAGAAAGGGCATTGGTCTTCAGAGTGTCCAGACCGTCAAAAAAGAACAAAAACAGGGGCTAAAAAAGACAAAAGTCAAGATACCTGTTATTATTGTAAAGAAAAAGGACATTGGTCTCCAGATTGCCCAAAAAAGAAACAAGAGGAATCAGAAGAAAAGAGGAATTCTTCAGAAGAAGAGAGGGATTCTTCAGAGGAAGAGAGGGATTCTTCTGAGGAAGAAAGAAGACAGGTGAAGAAAAAGAAACAGGAGAAAAAAAGAAAAAGGGAAGAAAGCGAGGAGGAAGAAGAAGAGGAAAAGAGTGTGACGGTGAAAAAATTCAAAAAACAGAGAGACTAAACAAGGAGACAGAAGAAGACAATGAACTTTTAAATTAAAGTGCTGTGTTGTGAATTGTGAATTGGATTGTAAAAAATGGAGAAAAGAATAAATGAATGATATAAGGTAAGAGTCATTGAGTTTTGATTTTAAAATAAGAAGCTACACTCACGCACTCATACACAGACACGTACTACAAGGGTAAAATTGGTGAGTTTTTTTTTTTTGAGTTATTGGCAAATTGAAATTGTATTTCTTTTCGAGAAATGTGGGTGGCCCTGAAAAGGGCCTTTTTTATTCATGGTGTAGGGGTGAGTTTAAGCAATCAATTTTAACTGCCTTAAGCCTTTGCCACGGCCAAGGCCTACTTCTGGACTGCGTAATGTTGATGATGATTGGGTTGAAATCACTAAGGGTGGTACGGTAGGCTTAGTCACAGGGTTGACATGTTTGGCTCGGGAAGGTCGTATTCTCTTCGGTCGTGATAAAGAAGTCTGATACATTTGTTTCAGACTTCTTAACTCCGCTAAAATGTCCAACAGTACCGTGACCGTTTGATTTTCACCCTCTTGTTTCTTTGCTGCTACTTCTTCTTGCTGTTGTTTTTTTCTTACCTCTTCTTCTTGTTGCTGTTGCTGTAGGAGAAAAGCCTGTTCCGCTTCCTTTTGTCGTTGTATAAATTTCTCCAATTCTTCTTTCTGTCTCTGTCTAAAATTCTCCACTTGCGGTAATGAAGAAGGTAACGAAGGTTCCGGAACAAATTCTTGCGAGGAGAGAAAATCCACAAAATCCCAATTCACCTCTTCTGAAAGTAAGTCCGGGTTCCCTTGGGCGGTCTCCCCTGCTGGTGCACCCCACTGGATCGTTTTCTGAGTTTCCGTCATGTTGAATCACTATCGCATAGATTGACTGCACACAAGCGCTAGCGAATCTATATTGACTACGTGACGTCACAGACTGCTCTCTTCGGATTGGATGCGGGCTGACTGAATTCTGTAACGCGTGTTCGGATTGGTGAATGAACTCAATCCGTTTCAGTCCTTTCTGTCCCTATAAATAAGCGCAGTTCACTGCATTGATTCACCTATTCTCGGAGCCTCAACATGTGGACCGACGTTGAATCTTCAACCCTTGTGTCAAGAATGATGTTCAGGACGGACATGCTCATGTATGTCCGATCCAAGTGGACCGTTGTCCACAGGACCAACAGCAGCCTGTGGATAAGAAGAGTCTATATAGAGAGACAAGGTTGCCTCAAGAGGACTCTGATGTATGGCCCTGCTGTAAGACGAAGTTTGAGGAAAAGAAGATGTCGCAAATGCCCTTTATGTTAAGGGCATATTAACATAAACCAAAGGCCCTTTTCAGGGCCAGCCATATATCTCGAAAAGAGATAGCCTTTCCATTGCCTACCCTTTTTTTAAAAAAATTTTTTTAAAAAAAAAATCCCATGTTAAATTCCCCTTGTACGTAGAGTGACCCACGATTTATTGCCATGTTAAATTCCCCTTGTACGTAGAGTGACCCACGATTTTTCGCCATGTTAAATTTCCATTGTACGTAGAGTGACCCAGGGGTCCCTGTAATGCTAATTCCCATTGTACGTAGGGTGACCCCTTTCACTACTCGCGTAAATAACACAGGATCGTGGTTGTTCATGTACTTATTCACCTAACCTTGTCCTCTCAATTATTCATTCAAACAGTCAAATGTCCTTGTTCTGATGCTTTTCTCTGTTATCATGTATACATCTTACTTTTTTTTTAGATCCATATGGAGCACACAAAAAAAACAAAACTAAAAAACCTTTTGCGTCCTGCAAGGGAGTCAATTTGTTTTTGCTCCTCAGACAATCATTGCTGAGGCAGACATTCTATTAAAAAGCAACTCGCTAATTTATTTTATCGCAATGCCGGTTTTAATTCTGCCTCCAGACATTTTATGTTTCAATCCAAATTGTTCTTTACTAGATACCATGTACTGTAAATATTAGATTTTTAAGTCTAGTAAATAAGCAGCGTGTTAGCTGTCTAACTCGAATCCAACGTGAAAATCAATTTAAAAAAGACAATCAGTCTCTCAGTTTCTATATAAATGTTGACAAAAGGATTTGTACAAATCTGATTTTTATTTCAATGACACATTCTAACTAATTCTACTGCTTGTGATTTGAATTCAACATAGCGATGTACTTAAATCCATAGCTGTTTACTAGCGTTCAGGTGTTGTAGTTTCAGACCCCAAAACGTATAGGAACCCGAACTTTCTTGTGTGTTTTGATGTCTTGATATTTCGACTACCCATCATAGTTTATAACTGCATTGCCCATCAAACTGTATAATTCCATTACCCATCATAGTTTATAATTCTAATACCATTATTTTTTATAATTCTAATACAAGATAGTACATAAGTATAATCACCATTATAGTTTATATTTGCAATACCCATCACACTTTATAATTCCAATATCCATCATAGTTTATAATTCCAATACCCATCATGGTTATAATTCCAATATCCATCATAGTTTATAATTCCAATACCCATCATGGTTATAATTCCAATATCCATCATAGTTTTTAATTCCAATATCCATCATGGTTTATAGTTCTTATGTTCTTTTTTTCTGATGTATGTCAAGTAATTAGGTGGCAGAATGCTATAATCGTTGTAGATTAAATTAAATTATTTTAGAGTTATGATATTGTTGTAATAAATGTGTCTCCAACATATAGAGGTATTGCATAGTAAATTAGTGCTCCTGAAATTAACATTTACTTTGCATACTGATTTGGATAACGGTACATCACGTTCTTTTATTAAATGTCAGAATGAAATTTTACGTCCATCGTTGCCATCCACGCTCTAGTTTATTTTGTTCAGCTATAAATTCATTACACTGTGTTCTGTACTTGTTCAAAGAATTTTCACTATCACGTGTTAGAGTACTAAAACATGTTTAATGTGATCTTGAAATAACCCTATTCAAGGTAGTTATTTTTTTTAAGGAAATATTTAAACACTTTTAGTGTCAGACGTGACATTACACTAAATTGCAGATGTGTTTACAAAATAATGTATCGTTGTCTTTTCTTGTACATATACAGTTAACCTCTATCATAATTTCGTGCATTTGTAAAATTTATAAGTGAGTGAACCATTTATTTGCATCGCTTAATTTTAATAACTTCTAATTCTTCTAATTGTCAAACGAAAGTATGGAAAACATCCCGACGTTGGCGGACATCCAGAGGTACATTGTCCACTAAGTTTGATTGGATCTGTCCACAGCGATATCCAATCACAAATTGAGAGAAAGGGCGTGATTATAATTCAGACCCGAATGATACCTTCGGAATTCGTAAGATTAATTCAATATTAGCCTGAGAAGATTGTAGATCATTTGTGTTTACTCCGAGAAAAGAAGCCACTCGTAATCTGACGGCAGAACTTAGAGGTGATTCTAAGGAAAGTCAAATCTTCGAAAAGCTCAGTAAGGTATTTGCTCAATTTTTGCAGAACATTACGGCATCATAATTTTAATTATTTGTAGTATGTACACTTAATAACTAGGATCGTTAGGATGCAGAATTACCTTTGTAATGTTTCATTGCATTGACATGCTTATTTGAGAAATGGGCTTGAGCCATACTTAGAGAATTATCAGATGTGGGGCGAAATTATGTAAATTGTTAGCATGTGATCAGAATTAATTTTGTAATTCGCTGTTAGGTTACTTCGTAGCAAACCAGTGCATTTATCAATGCGATATGTTAGAATTTACACATGCTTGAATTGTGAATTCGGAAACATGGTTGAAGTATGAAATATAAGTTACTATGGACGTATGCATATATCAGAGCATGTATATTTGAATATTTGCGTACTTTGTATGAGTTGTAAGGTAAAGAAATGCGTCTGATTATTGTGATATTGTTTAGTATAACGGGATTAGGAATATGTACTGATGTGACAGAATTTATTGATATATGTATAAGAAGTAATTGATACCGTGCTGTATTATGACGTTTGTTTTACCAAACAAGAACGTATGGGTAACTCGATATGGACGAATGCGTGACCGAAGAACTTTAATAGCCGTTATCTGATGATAGGCTGTGTGTAATGTAAGATGAGAGGGCTAAGGAAAAAGATTGTACCTTCCTTATGTTTTCACAGGAAGCTTGTTAGGGGACAGAGAATTTCCGGTTCCATTAGGACCCAAGTCTTCAAGAGTTGGAGACGGAATTGAGACTGTAGCCGAGACAGTCGATGCTGACAGAGAGTGCATAGCGTATAAATACGGTCCTGTCGTTCCAAATGGAAGACGGACAGTATTTACGTCAGAGTCGTTGGTCTCTTTTCGGAATAAATATTCGGATGTAAATTTCAAAATTTGGAAATTAAAAATTTTAGTCGTTTTAAAAAGTTATCAACCATGACAATTGTATTCAGGTCAAATCTTCTCGAAAGTGGTTATTTTACTAGAAAGCCAAATTTCGGATTTGCACAGAGTTTGATTTATCTAAATTTCGGGTTTGTCTAAATTTCGGATTTGCCCAGGTTTTGATGTGTAGAAAACTCTGTGATTTGCCCAGATTTTCATTTGAAGGCTTTATTTTATAGGGAGTTTATATAAATAAGGCAATACCAATAGAAATATACATTGATGTCATAAAACATAATCTTCATTTTACGAAAATTTTAGTTTATAAAAATATGCTGTTACGAACGTATATATGGAAAATTGTGTATTGTAAAAACCTTGTTTACTGAGGTTTGTACAGTAAATGTATGGTTATGATCTAAAGTTGATTTTGTGTATGTCAATGTAATTTGATAGTTTGAGTAGCAGAAAAAGAAATAAGAGAGAACGCAATAACAAGTACGACATAATTTATTTATATCACAAATAGCACACATTTCTTCTTTATCTCTTTAATCTGTTCTGCGTTTTTAGCCTTAATTGTAGATAAATATCAGCACCAACACGACTAGCATAATTCTACTCTCATTTCACCTCAAGCCAGTACCAGGTGAACCCAGAATACATTACGACTGAAAGGACCCTAACAAACAGTCGTTGGAAAATGCAATGGCGACGACGTATAAGCAAATCATACGGCTGAAGCTACCGCCAACTAAAACAATGTTGCATTGACAAGTGGCACATGCTCTTCCAGAAACGTTTTGTACTTCATCCTGGAGCAACTAAACATTGGCAAAGAGTCGGTTGTGAACATCTACTTCAAATCCTGGTCTCTCGCGGGTCTATCGCTGCCTACGGGACCTTCGCCGTCCTCCTATCAGATACAGTGATGCGACTTGAGGAGACTGGAACTGAATGAGGATAGTCGAGGTCCCACTCGATCACACAATTAAAAGTCAAGGCACATACTTATACACGTGAAACCACACGAACGACACCTTGTATCCTAAGTGAGGTCAGATGGAGAAACTCTTTCTCAGCGGCGTCAGGCTGAGATTGTGTGCCGAAGGCTCGATGGGCATTATCCCATTATGCTGACGACCGCCGATGCCAATGGCTTCCGAGCGGCCCGCAAGGTCAACCGCGGCGTCCACTTTAATCATTCCATTTCGAGCCTGAAGGCCATGTAATAAAGGTGACATCTTTAATTATTAACTCTCCTTTCTTCCTTGATGATTGATGCCAAGGTGCTAGCGGTCGAAGCTCGGACGAATACCGACAAGGCGGCAGCTTTAGGCTAGTCGTCTGGCAGTCCTATTTTTTATATGAGGCACCTTCGGCTGCAGCTCAAAAAAAGCCGAGGCCTTTGAATCGTGAGGCAGCGGTGGCAGGGTTCTTCCCACTTTGACCGGATGCTCCTAGCCAGGATACTGAAGCTCCTTATGGACATTTACATGCCAAGCGTGGTGGAGGGCGTGTCGTTGTGTAGCGAGCACAAGGCCAGCATCACTACCCTTGATATTGCATAGAACCGCGAGTTTCATTGGCTGTCCTATCGGACAATGTGTGATCGTCTGTTCTACTTTGATTGCCATTTAATCGCACCGCCACCAACAACCAGGCTTGTATAGGCTTCCCCTTCAACCTTCCGCTCACCGACTCGGCTTATTCAGAAAAAGGCGACGATCCAATCTTTGGCTACGCATCCATCCAGTCGTATGAGGCGCTGAGTCACGACCTGACGCCCGACGCGTTACTGGATGCAGCGCTGTTGCTGACGCTGAAGTTTGTTTATAAACAAACCGGCTGTGGATATATACACCATGCTCTGAACGTCTTTATGCGTTCTCAGAGCATCTTACAGTAACCGCATCGGCGCCTCAAGTACGGAGGACATGGTTGTATTCGTAGGTAGCGTTCGTTCCCGCTGTTGACATGCCCTGCCAGCATAGAGGCGCAAGACAAGCTCGTCGTCTTGTTGGTAGATAGCACGGTGCGCGACGGAGGCAATAAATCTGGTGGGCCTCAGACTGAGGAAGCAGCCAGGCTGGTATACACGTCTCATAGGGGCTGCGGTGGCTGAGTGGTTGAAAGATTCGACTCACATACGTACGGTTGAGGGCTTAGGTCACACCATCAGGTCAGTCTGGATCGGCTAATAGTGTGTTCTTGGGGTTACAAGTCTATGCTCTTAAAATAAGTAACAGAAAAAAGCGAAGACAACAAGCTTTGTAAAATTTAAAAAATAATTTATTTCCCAAGAATACAACGTGAAAAGTGAGATAAAAAGAACTTACGGTATTGCGAATTAAATCAGAAAATAATCCAAGAATTAAAGACTTGTGTAGTCACGTGAGTAGGAATGCATATTCAAGTTCAGTTCAAATTTCAGCAACGACGTATTTTCGTCAAGTCTGTCAACAGATTAAAGACATGACGAATGCTATGCTCACGAGTTTTAAGAAAATAAATCATATTCCTATCGATTTCATGCAGGTATATCTCGATGAAAGGTCGTTTGCTGGGCCGGCTAGGAAGCGGCTACCCCATGCCGACACCACATGGTGCCGGCGAATTCCGACTTTTCGATAGGGAATGGACTCTGACCATACACCCCAACATAAATGTCCAAATATCATAAATGGGGTGATAAGGGTCAGAGGAAACTCGGACTAAATAGAGCCACATTTTAAAACAGCGACCTATTTTTAATTTCCAACGTACACCAAGTGCTAATTTTTAATCCATATCGCCACCGTATACGACTACTAATCTATTATTGGGACTATGTTTACTATTTAATGCAATTTGGAAGTTACTTTATTTGCATCATTTATAACAATACTTTGTTATCTGTATAAAGAACAAACTGCACAAGTTATACAAATTAAAATATTGGACATATCCGAGGATAGATCATTGATTAATGTTAGATAATTTAAACTAAGCTTTTCAAGCATAGAATATATCTTGCTATCATTGATGTCATTTGTTAACACTGAGGATAAATCAATAATTATTGTTAGATACTTTAAACTATGTTCCGTGATCTCAGTTGTGAATAACGAGGATAAATCAAAGATTATTGTTAGATAATTCAAACTATGTTCCGTGATCACACTTGTGAATAACGAGGATAAACACCTTATTAATATTACATAATTTAATGATGATACTTTATATAAAAATGTTTATGACGATGATTGTTCAATTTAAATCAGTTGACATGACACATGACCACGATCGATAACTCTTACGCAGCTAGAATTGACACGTCTTTAACTTTGTTTTGTTTTTGTTGTTCTACTCCGTTTTCTTGATTTTGACGCAAGAAACATAATTAAAGTGATAATGCAAAGTCGGTCTACGTTAATATGATTGTATTAATCCAAGAAAAACTTCTGCAAGAGATGAAGCACAGATGGCAAATATAACGGTCTTGGGCATTGCTTTGACGATCAACTGACACTTTTTACAAGTGAATACGAGTGATTTACAGTGTAACAAAATTTTAAAATAAATCCGGAACACAAATTGCACTTGACAAGTCATATTAATTTAGCATTTATTTCTTAAACAATTGCCGCTAGTAGGCGGAAGCACCATTTTCATTGATTCATATTTCGTTGTATATTGTCATTCAAATGCGAGGCCCCGAGTGGCCGAGTGGTCTAAAGCGCTCTCCGTTACAGATCACGTCCATCTCACCTCTGTATGCGTGGGTTCGAGTATAGGATTCGGCCAATGTGGGTATGTGAGAAAGCTTGCCAGTAGCTTCTCGTGGGTCGGTGATTCTTCCCGGAGTTTTCCCGGGTTCTTCCTCCACCATTAATACTGGTCGCCATGCATAGCCTATCGTGTGCTGAAAATGGCGTTAAACCCCACAACAACAACAACAACAACAATCATTCAAATGCATTGTGGTTGCTTTATTTAAGGAAATTCTAACAGCATAGACGACTTATTACAAGTTATGAATTTCATGAGTTGATTTCAAATTTCCAGGTCTACTTTATATTTTTGACGATAACATGAGCTATATATCGAGGTTAATTTACAAATTTTTTGTTGCGATTTTATTCATATTCAATAACAGGGGCACGATTTCTTCAAGTCGCTATTTAAAGAAAAATGAGATGAACATCTATCCCCACCCCGTTATGTCCTGGTTTATTCAATATTCGCGCATGCTAAACAAAAGTATGCTGTAACTACCTTCATCCTTATCCACTATTATTGTTAGGTATTAAAAACAATTATTTTTAAAACTCTATGCAATATCTTCTATTGAAAGTTCATCAATTTCATATGAAACTCAATTCCATTTATAAGCTGGACATGTATAACGTTTTCAGCAATAACATAAAATATTTAGCATCCTTTCTTATTGGTGGAAATATGTAATAAATAAATAAATTTACTTGCATCTACTATGTTTTTTCAGTTGTTGAATTTATTGTGACTGAATCTTTTGAAAAGTAATTTTTTAAATGTTTCAACAATTTTTTGTATCACTGACGTGTAATCTTAATCGTTCGTTTCGATCCATGCATACTGTATAAATTCATCGTAAAGGTAGAGGAAAACATAGCATACAAAAATGTGGATACATTATGGATGTTTTTTTATGCCAGCTATGTGGATAATATTATGGATTCCCTTGTCCTTGCCAATCTTTCATACAAAACAATCGTGACCATAACATATCTGATTTATGCTATATTGGTGAAAATTAAACATTCTTAATTTCTTTAATTTCCAACTTCATAGTCAATTCTTGTTTTGTTTCTTTTACATTTTTCCCAAAATTGTTGGCAAGATTTTGAAACAATATTGGGTTAGTAGTTGGGGTGGGTGATAATTTAATTTTAATAATGTAAGATTTAACTGTTGCTACTACATGGCTAGTACTTTTCTAGGAGGAAAATACCGCGACCGAATGACGAAAATTTCCTCCTCCCATTAGGGTGAACCAGAAGCATGCAGATCACTGGATCACCACTGCAGAAGAACCCCACGCATACTGGGTATGCATGTTGGCGCTCGTCAGTATTTTGAGGGAGCAGACTAATTTAGTGGGACATCAGTGTGGTAGGAGAAAATTTAACAATATCAACATAATAGTATTACATCATTAAAATTAGCACACACACACACGCTAAAAAATTATATTTTTATAACAGTAATACCTTACCTATTTCTGTGGGATAGCCGTATTTCTCAGTTTGTTGGGAGGTGTGATAACCCCACAACTGGCAAATAATGATAATAAACAAATGCAATAAATAGTTACCCTCACGGAAGAGCAAGACACTACTGTGGGATAGAATCCGGATCGGCCATTTTCTTAGCACCAACAAATGAGCCCAGCGAGAAAATGTCTTTGCTTTGGAAGGCTAACAAACGAAGGTAAAAGGAGGAGAAAGTAGTGTGATAGTGTCAAAACGTGGCTTTCATCACATCCTCCCAAGATGAATCAGTTTGATAGGCCCATGAGCTAGCAATGGCCCGAACCTCCTGGACTTTAATTTTCACAAAAGACATGTCCTTATCATGATAGTTAATTCAATCAACCTACAAATGGAAGAAGTTGAAGTATCACTTCAACCTTTAATGGGGAGTAAAAACCACTTCCTAACCTTCCTTCTCTCTTTAGAGGCTGTCAAATAAGAATGTAGAGCCCTAACTTCACATAAAAGTCTATCTTAATATCTCCAACACAGGTACGGATGAGACTAGGAACCTCAGTCAGGATTGGAACAACCAAACGAAGCTGTTTTGGGTGCAAAACAAAAAACAAAAAAAAACGGGTTGGCAAAGTTTCATCGAGATACGTATCTAAGATGGGCCTAGTGATGGATGATGTCTATGGGTATTTTCTTGTAAGTGTTTGTATGATTGGGATAAATACATAGGGTGGGCATAGTGATGGATGTTGTCTATGGGTATTTTCTTGTAAAAGTGTGTATGATTGAGATAAATACATAGGGTGGGCATAGTGATGGATGTTGACTATGGGTATTTTCTTGTAAGTGTTTGTATGATCGAGATAAATATATAGGATGGACCTAGTGATGGATGTTGTCTATGGGTATTTTCTTGTACATGTGTGTATGATTGAGATGAATACATAGGATGGGCCTAGTGATGGATGTTGTCTATGGGTATTTTCTTGTAAGTGTTTGTATGATTGAGATAAATACATAGGGTGGGCCTAGTGACGGATGTTTTCTATAGGTATTTTCTTGTACATGTGTGTATGATTGATATAGGTAAATACATAGGGTGGGCCTAGTGACGGATGTTGTCTATGGGTATTTTCTTGTAAGTGTTTGTATGATTGAGATAAATACATAGGGTAGGCCTAGTGACGGATGTTTTCTATGGGCATTTTCTTGTACATGTGTCTATGATTGATATAGGTAAATACATAGGGTGGGCCTAGTGACGGATGTTGTCTATGGGTATTTTCTTGTAAAATTGTGTACGATTGAGTTAAATCTACAGGATGGGCCTAGTGATGGATGTTTTATATGGGTATTTTCTTGTACATGTGTGTATGATTGAGATGAATACATAGGATGGGCCTAGTGATGGATGTTTTCTATAGGTGTTTTCTTGTACGTGTGTGTATGATTGAAATAAATACTTATGGTGGGCCTAGTGACGGATGTTGTCTATGGATATTTTCTTGTACATGTGTGTATGATTGAGATAAATACATAGGGTGGGCATAGTGATGGATGTTGTCTATGGGTATTTTCTTGTACATGTGTGTATGATTGAGATAAATCTATAGGATGGGCCTAGTGACGGATGTTGTCTATGGGTATTTTCTTGTACATGTGTGTATGATTGAGATGAATGTATGGGATGGGTCTAGTGATGGATGTTGTCTATGGGTATTTTCTTGTACATGTGTGTATGATTGATATAAATATATAGGATGGGTCTAGTGATGGATGTTGTCTATGGGTATTTTCTTGTACATGTATGATTGAGATAAATCTATAGGATGGGTCTAGTGATGGATGTTGTCTATGGGTATTTTCTTGTACATGTGTGTATGATTGAGATAAATCTATAGGATGGGTCTAGTGATGGATGTTGTCTATGGGTATTTTCTTGTACATGTGTGTATGATTGAGATAAATCTATAGGATGGGCCTAGTGATGGATGTTGTCTATGGGTATTTTCTTGTACATGTGTGTATGATTGAGATGAATGTATGGGATGGGTCTAGTGATGGATGTTGTCTATGGGTATTTTCTTGTACATGTGTGTATGATTTGAGATAAATATATAGGATGGGTCTAGTGATGGATGTTGTCTATGGGTATTTTCTTGTACATGTGTGTATGATTGATATAAATATATAGGATGGGTCTAGTGATGGATGTTGTCTATGGGTATTTTCTTCTACATGTGTGTATGATTGAGATGAATATATAGGATGGGTCTAGTGATGGATGTTGTCTATGGGTATTTTCTTGTACATGTGTGTATGATTTGAGATAAATAGATAGGATGGGTCTAGTGATGGATGTTGTCTATGGGTATTTTCTTGTACATGTGTGTATGATTTGATATAAATAGATAGGATGGGTCTAGTGATGGATGTTGTCTATGGGTATTTTCTTGTACATGTGTGTATGATTTGATATAAATATATAGGATGGGTCTAGTGATGGATGTTGTCCATTGGTATTTTCTTGTACATGTGTGTATGACTGATATAAATACATAGGGTGGGCCTAGTGATGGATGTTGTCTATGGGTATTTTATTGTACAAGTGTGTATGATTGATATAAATATATAGGATGGGTCTAGTGATGGATGTTGTCTATGGGTATTTTCTTGCGAAATTTGTTTCATAGAGATACATACACTGGATGGGCATAGTGATGGGTGTTTATTGTCAATCTGTATTTATGATGCTTGCAAAACAAATTTAGGTACGATATAGGTAAAATAAGTATAAACTTAGTCCTGCCAGTTAACCATAAAACTTTAAATTGGAATAACATGTTTATTAATTAAGACAGACACATAAGATTCGGACATTGTCATTAACAAAAATAGAATAATACAATTAGTTAATGTTAAAAGTGAAAGCACATGTCGGAGGCATAATTGCACTGGCAGATATGGATGACAGCAGGACTATCGTCGTCTTAATCCTTCCTTTCAACTGGGTTTTCTCTCCCTTTGACATTTTTTCTTTCTACAATTTTATATCTTGCTCATGTCATGCATTCTGGTTATCAGCCTTTCGTATACCGTTGTTTTCTACATCAGTATTGAGGACAGGGTTTAAATCCAGTCAAAGGTAGTCATTGCATACATGTATATTGTTAATATGACTAACGATGCTACTGTCATAATCTGAATAACGATGCTACTAATGTCATAATCATGTCACTGTGTAACAAAAATATACCGTTACCACCGACAACACAGTTCAATTTCAATTATGAATCAGTGTATTGACAACATTTTACAATAATGCTTTTATTTGTGTCATAATCTTGCACTCCTTAAACTAACAGCTCCATTGAAATCTTAACACTGTATGATACTGTCCAACAGACTGTGTAATACAGTAGATATTCTATTCTGTTCTGTTTTCAGATGAGGAGAAAAGGGGGACATTTCAAGCTGATCCAATCAGCCTTTTGGTCACGTGACGAATAAAACGTTCCATTTAGCTGTTACGGAATCAACGTATATTCAAAATTCAAACGTACTGGTGACCAACCTTTGCAGAAATGACACGAAAGACTGCGTCATCAAACGTGTACTCTCAGTCTGTCGGACCTTGTTCTGACATCTTGGACATCACTATAAAACACATTCAAATGAATCAAACATATATAACCTTCCAACCTATAAAATATGAAACTAAATATTTTGTGAATGCGTCAAAACCATATCTTGAAATGAAAGTGTTATTTGCTTTAATATAGATTTTTTTCTGACAATGCAACTCCACGGTGATCTTCGAGAACTCATAGAAATATGAACATTTCCGTAACGTAAACTTTGATGTCGCATGCACTGATAATCGCATTATTTGTAATCAACTTTATAGTCAAAATTTAAATTTCATTACATAAACACAGTCTAAACGATGGATTCGACAAAATTGTCTTTAGAATGGACTAATGTTCGGCTTAAATGAATAATTTACATAAAATATATTGGTTCTACTCACTCCTCTAATGTTATAAATTGTGCAATTTCAAAAATATAAATTTTCCAATGTAAACTCTGAAGACTGGAAGATTTATTCGTAAATTGCATCTGATCCAGAATTTCTGGAGAAACCCCCAAAAAATTAAGAGGTAGTTCACCATGTAAAGAGAAATGTGATAATGTTATCTCCACTTTGTTTCCACTGCGATTCAATCAGTGATCTCAATATACGCCGGACAGCGGGAATTAATGCGAACATAGTCTTCGCCAGCTGCTCCACGATCGACACTGGAATTCGTTAGTTTATCCATGACGTATCCATGCAACACTTCTGAGGTACAGCTCATTCCACGCAATCTCGCCTTCCGACAAATCTCAGATGCCGCTGACTTTGTTAAGGTAATTTTCATCTGTACATACTCTTCTCCATCTGGCGATGCCGTCATATCAATGTAGCTTTGAATGGACTGGCGGAATGCTGGGTTTAAATTCTGCGTTGTCTTGTCCTCTCTCAATGAGACCAAATTTTCGTACATATTTTCTGTTAAAGTGGTCTCGTGAATAACTTCGATCGCATTCGCATTCTTTAAAATTTCATTGACGTCAAACACATCGTTTCCATGTATGTCTTCTTCTTTTCTGATATTCTGGTGAGATAGTTTACCCATATAATAAGGGCGACAGTCGTCAGGATGATGATCCCATTCGTTAGGCTGGTTATACCATGCATCTGTGAGGCTTGGATGCTCTTGTCTGTCCGACTGGTCGAGACGATAATCGAGAGTGTGGCATAAAGGTCCAACGGCGCCCGTTTTGTTCAATGCGTCGTCCAAATCTTCAAAACATTTCCTTCCTAATGCGCTAGGGAGAGTTTTGTATTGAGGCGGTTTGAGAGGGACCTTCTTTTTAAAGCGAGGCTCGGCCACATTTGGAGTCTGTCCATGATCTTTGGGTCTGCTGAGAGTAAAGATTCAAGTTAGTAACTTTCATCGTTGTAATATTAGATTACATTATTTTTAATGTTATTAAAGAATTTTGAATATATATATATATATATATATATATATATATATATATATATATATATATATATATATATTGATTTGAGCTTTAACTAGCGTTGTAACCTTTTAACGTTTAAAGAAACATGAAGATACGTAAAACAATTGTTATTTTATAGTTTCTTGCATAAAATCATTAGGTATCCGTAGATAAAAACCCTTGAGGAGAAAAACACGACATCAAAATAATAGTTATATCGCTTCAAAGATTTTTGTATAGTCATTTTTGTTTTGCCATTGCACTTTGAGTCGTAATGACTGTAAATGGGGAAAATGCCTACTGGACAGTTTAACTGTAATAGACTAGCGTCCAGTACAGGAAAGGTCATGTTATTTATTTGTTTGACGCCATGGAAACCAGGATAAGCTCAAACCCCATATTCTCACTACTGTTGACCACGAAATCAAGCTCAAGCTCAATAGCCCCAAATCGGATACAATACTTGGATCACATGCATGTCAACAGCATTTTGCAATCTAGCCGATGCACTTGTGTTAAGACAGTCCTGAAAATTGTGTCATTCTGACTTACAGATTGTCAAACTTTTGTGAGTTTTGAGCTTAAGACTAATGTTTATGACAAAAAGGTATATAAAATATTGAGTCCTTCGTCTTATTAGCCGGCAGTATCGAGAATATGGAGCCCTTCGTCTTATTAGCCGGCAGTATCGAGAATTTGGAGTCCTTCGTCTTATTTGCCTGCAGTATCGAGAACATGGGGTAATTTGTCTTATTACCCAGCAATACACTATGGAATACTTAATTTGTATTAAAGAAAGGCCTTGAAATCTAATAATTAACATTAGCTGAAGATACAATAATGATATAATGGAAAAATATCTTGGCTACCGTGAAATCATTTTACATATCTCAAACTTCTTGGTCTTGTTAAAGTTTGTACAGTTGATTGCTACAACAGGTGTTTCCAGGGGTGTCGTGTGGGGAGGAAGAAGTGGTTAGAGAAATTTTTCTTTACAATTAGATGGCGACATCATGCTCTGGTAACGTTTAAAATGGTAGAGCTTCTAAGGGTTCCATGTTACATACCCATTGCGTACTTGTTTACGGGGCGTTAAACGATACTGAACAAATTTTAATTTTGATCATCCCATTATTTCTTTATTTTTACGCCGAAAAGTCCATCAGCACTAGATGGGAATATATGTGCATAAGCAATAAACAAACATATTCATTATGCATTTTAGATGTGGCATAATATATCTATGTAAACCTGGTCAGTGAGTTCCCATGCTATGTACTAAAAAGAATACCATACTCCGACGATATTTTCGTGCATAGCAAAAACTAGTACCACCTAATCATATTTCATATGGTAGGTGGAAGACAAATAATAAATTGAAAATAAATTGCATAATTGTATGTGACCTAAGTTCTTGTTAAGAACGCGGACTAATCTGTCAACTTGTCAAAGACTTTACCAAAGTTTTGTTAAGCCTCATTTTAACGGTACAACCGTTTGTACTGACCTTTGTCCGACCCTCAGAGGTAGTTTGATGATTGACCATCGTTAAGTCCCGGAAGTTAACTTGCACACGTCTGATCAACCCGTATGTTCTTACCAGTATCTGTAGTCAATTGGAATATCTTTCAACTTTTTCCTCTAGTCGATAAATATTTGATCTCGCTCGTAGCCGTAGAGAACTCAATTGTGAAGCAATGTTGTTCGCGAGGAACCAGATGTCGGAGGAAAGAGACAAAGTTACAATCGGAACATTGTCGGCATTTGCTGTCGTAGCATGTTGTGCGCACCACACCGCCGAAGGCGAATCATCAAACCTATCAAGCTAATGCTTATTCCTACAACTACAACAATATTATGACCGTTTCCAACCATAATCGAAAAACACATCGAAATACCTCAGTAACCCTCTTTACATGTTCATGTACCTTGTTTGCCACAATGACGTCATGTGCACATACCATATTATCATGGAGTTGCTTACGGGCCAGTGGAAGTAGATAACTTATTTTTGGACGAAACAGTCCCCAAAGTTTCGTTTTCTAGCCTGAACTCAGTAGAGAATGTTCTTTTTACGAATTTTAGCAAATAATATCATAAATACAGTATAATGACGTTGACATGTTTCCTTTTACCCAGGTATTTTAGTATGTGGTCGTGTTCACAGCCATATTCCATCGATTTTTACGCCGTATCACTTCATCGAATTATTTCCGATGTGGAGTTCTTTAGAATACACACGATGTATTGAGATTGTTGTTAGTCGCTTTAAAATTGCCATGTTGAAGCCGATTATGTTTCTTCTTCTTCTTCTTCTTCTTCTTCTTCTTCTTATTATTATTATTATTTTCATCTGCGATAGAGGACAAATCTCAGTGTTTTGAAATAAATTTAAATTCAAAAGTTATCCTTTGCGATTTACATTATTGGAAATGTGTGACCGCGAGAAAAATGTCACTGTGTAAGCTTTCACAAACAAGTTACTGTGCACAATGTCTTACATATTAGAAGACAATTTGCATGTAACGATATGTGTGACACGGTATTTTTAGGAACTGTGCACCATATAAGTAGTGTCACGTGTCCGCAACGCGCGCCTAATTTTTACGCCCCTCTTCTATCAATGACGTAGAAAATATTGAACTTTCTGATCTTATTTGTTCCTTTTCGTCTTGAGTAGTATGCCATATATCTGCGCCAATAATCGTTAATAATTGCACAAATCAAAACAAATGAATAAAATAGTCGTTTTCCATTGTGCTTTGGAAATTGCTTGGTTAATCGAGGTGACCGTTAGTCGACTAACCTGTTACTTTCTTCTTTACAGTAGCCTGTGTGAGTAAATTCATCGGTTGGAGGAGCTGGAAAAAAGAGAACCTTACATGAGTGTTCTTTGAGAAAGAAAATTGGACATGTATTTTTTTTTTATTCATTCAGACTCCAAAGTTGTTGTACACGATATAAGCTAAAATGAAGCTCTTCAAAAAATTTATATAGACTATGTGATGTTAAAACCAACTAAAATACAAACCTGGTCCAGGGATTGAGAATTGTATTGCGGTCCTTAGTCGAGGATCACACAAAAGTCCAAGATCAGTCTAAGCTAAGGTAACAATCTGGTCTTAAATTCAGTACGCACTGTGTCTTCTCCTAACTGATCCCTTATAGAATTTCAAACGTTGTAATCCGCAAGTTAAAAGGGTTCTACTGTGTAATGGAGTTTTCTTGATTCGAGAACCAATTCATTTGTATTCCTGCCCATTGCGTCTACAGAATATAGTCCTTGTGAACCACATTACTATGGATTACAAATTATAGTACGTGTCAGCTATATTGCTATCAAGTACAAAATATAGTCCATGTTAGCTATATTGTTATCAAGTAAAAAATATAGTCCGTGTTAGCTATATTACTATGAAGTACAAAATATAGTCCGTGTTAGCTATATTGCTATCAAGTACAAAATATAGTCCGTGTTAGCTATATTGCTATGAAGTACAAAATATAGTCCGTGTTAGCTATATTACTATGAAGTACAAAATATAGTCCGCGTGAACAATATTACACTGGATTACAAAATATAGTCCGTGTTAGCTATATTACTATGAAGTACAAAATATAGTCCGCGTGAACAATATTACACTGGATTACAAAATATAGTCCGTGTTAGCTATATTACTATGAAGTACAAAATATAGTCCGTGTTAGCTATATTACTATGAAGTACAAAATATAGTCCGTGTGAACAATATTACACTGGATTACAAAATATAGTCCGTGTTAGCTATATTACTATGAAGTACAAAATATAGTCCGCGTGAACAATATTACACTGGATTACAAAATATAGTCCGTGTTAGCTATATTACTATGAAGTACAAAATATAGTCCGTGTTAGCTATATTACTATGAAGTACAAAATATAGTCCGTGTGAACAATATTACACTGGATTACAAAATATAGTCCGTGTTAGCTATATTACTATGAAGTACAAAATATAGTCCGCGTGAACAATATTACACTGGATTACAAAATATAGTCCGTGTTAGCTACATTACTATGAAGTAAAAAATATAGTCCGTGTTAGTTATATTGCTATGAAGTACAAAATATAGTCCGTGTTAGCTGTATTGCTATGAAGTACAAAATATAGTCCGTGTTAGCTATATTACTATGAAGTACAAAATATAGTCCGTGTTAGCTATATTGCTATGAAGTACAAAATATAGTCCGTGTTAGCTATATTGCTATGAAGTACAAAATATATTCCGTGTTAGCTATATTGCTATGAAGTACAAAATATAGTCCGTGTTAGCTGTATTACTATGAAGTACAAAATATAGTCCGTGTTAGCTATATTACTATGAAGTACAAAATATAGTTCGTGTTAGCTATATTACTATGAAGTACAAAATATAGTCCGCGTGAACAATATTACACTGGATTACAAAATATAAGGGACTTTACGGTTCTTTTAACAATACATAAGATATGCATCCCCCCCCCGGAAAATATCAATTTCCAATTTTATAAACAATAAAATTAAAAAAAATATGCGCCCCCTGAAATCAACGCCCTAGGCGGCTGCCTAGTTTGCCTATATGGTAGCGCCGGCCCTGAAGATATGCAATGTCTTTTTAAAAAATCCAGAATAACCAGTGAGGGAAACCGGGGAAATTCTGTTTTTTTTTTTAAATCTAACCCCATGCAAAATACGAAATTGTACAGCGCCATCTGTATTACTAATCTGACATTAAGAATATTCTGGTTCACTGTTCTACTCGGTCTAAATTTTTGGATCAATCAATGGTTGGATTAAACAATTTAATTTTAAATGTATTATAACAAAGTTAATGCAGATTTGAAGAAGAAATAGTGGAATACTTACGAGGTGAGGTAGGGGTCGGCCCATGATAAGGAGTACCAAATGCAGAACCTATGGTCATCATGGGCTCAGAGCTAGTAACACTATCTTCTTCACTCCAGGCTTCTTTCCGCTTGTAACGCTCTCTCACAGACAACTTGTAACGCTTGGAAGTTTTTGATGTTTTGTACTTCTCTTTTGACCGTGGTAAACGTTTTAACCTGCCAAGTATTTAGGAAAGAGAATCAGTATTTGTAATATTGTAAATTCACTTTTACTCGTCGAGTACCAATTATTGTGAATACTCAGCGGGTAATGTTTCTGCCATATACACCATTTCTTTCAACGTCATACCCATATCCACGATTTCAAGTTACAACGGAAATGCAGCTTTCTGATAAACAACGAAAATGATGCAGCGAAGGTTAATGATGTTATTTAGTCTTGGTAATTGTACACTTTAAATCAAAAGATGATGGCAACCTATTTACAAAGACTTTTTTTAAAAACTTTAATCGTGGTTAAAGGGAAAACGTTTGGATAGATCACAGTAAATATGTTCAAACCGATCACTTCATTCTGTCGCCGTAGAAATCTTCCAAGATGTTTTGTCCTTTAAGTCCGAGACTGCACGATAAAAAGTGAAACAATTCACCAATGCTCAGACTGACTTTAGCTGTCCTTGAAGAATGTTGCTTCTTATCGGAGTCCGACTGGCTATTGGACGTTGGTTATATATATATATATATATATATATATATATATATATATATATATATATATATATATATATATATATATATATATATATATATATATATATATATATATATATAAGTGAAATTCGATGGGTGGTAGAACAAATAGCATAGGTCTGTATAAGCCTATAAGTCTTATTATGACGATGCAAATCATTATCCATGCTGTCCCCAGTTGTGTTTTATGCGAGTACATACGGTATGCATAATAGGCGAAGCCGCTTGCAAGAACCGGTCTTCAAAACAGTCATCACACGTTGTAAATAATGATTGTGGCCGCACAAAAATGTGCATATCTCATTTCCTTTGAATTGTCTTTGCTATCATACTGCAATTACCGACGTGTACCTTCACCCTTACCCTCTTCCCAATCGAAACTGTCAGATAAACCGATAAATGCATGCCAATACAATGCCGTATTTCAAGTAAAGGAAATAAACACTGAAGACAGAAAAAAAGAACTGAATACAGTGTAATGCTTTCAGCTTAATGCAGATAATTCCTCCAATATTTTGGAAAACAGAAATGCTTAGAAATAAAATAAAGAATGTTAAAACACGTAACATCTTTATAGATGGCTCGAAAAAGAACCCACAACTCAAAAAGTATTTAAAAATTCCCCATAATTTGCAACATCACATCTTTAAATAGCGTGTCCCCTACCTAGTCTGCTATATTAACCATAACCCTATTGATTTAAAACAAAAGCATTCAAAGTAAACAAGTGTTAGCAAAGCCGTAGATCTAACAAATCTATCTGTGCGTTTTTGCATTCAATATAAGGCTGGGAGAATATTAAAATCAGAGTTAAAAATTAATAAATCAGCAAGTCATGGGGTATAGTTTTAAAAATTAAATCATAAATCACCAGATCACTTGTGTATATTTGTGTACCATCTTTTCGTGTAAGGAATACGACAACACTAAAATATAAATTCTATATTGGATACACCAGTTAAAATCCAGAATATTATTTGACGAATTAAAAACACTGGACGAGTCAGAATATGAAGACAATTAACGAGCACTACTTTTTGGGGGAGGTGGGTGGGTAATATATGGCAAATAATGGCATAAAGCTATTGTTTACAGAATAAACCTGCTTTCAAAGATTTGATAGAAATCTTGCGTGAGCTTAACAGTAAAGGAACAATATCGGTATAAAAAGATAATGTATATTTGCGTACAAGTTTGTACGGGGTTTAAAAAAGTGACTAAAGACACTTGTGTGAAGAATAACATCCAATATAATATGATTGTTCATTTGTTAATTTTACCACCACAAAGATATCAGTAGGTGTCAAGTGTCGCTTCTGGGGCACTCTCTGACTCAATGTGTTTTTTTCATCGCGTTTTAGAGAGTCTAAATGCATTTTAAAGTGTTTTAAAATGGTTTAAAAATCGTTTGGACGCCATCTAATATCCTGGATCTTTTGTGTTTAACGGTGTCTCAGATGATGTCATTATTCATTTTAGAAATTATAGCATGATGTTTTCTGCATTTTAAATAAGTATGTTGTTCGGCTCCTAAGCGGTGTCTGTTCTTGTTTGGTTTTTGGGGCAATTACAAACTCTAGGAATAATGTCTTCATTTCGCGTTTTAAAGGGTCTTCAGATTTTAAAAAATCTGAAAATCCTTCTAAAACGCATAAAGTGCATTGTAGACTCTCTAAAATGTGAAAAAAGTATCGTTTTAGACGTGTCGTAGACCATCACTTTGCATTGAGTGATATCCCATTGTTTCAGAAAAGGTGCAGATTACACGTTACAACACGATCACGATACCATGCCGATAGGTAGCGCTGCTAGCAAGCTTATTAAACAAAAGAGCAAGGAATAAATTATTCGAATTTTTTAGGTTGGAAAATACACAAAATTTTAATTCATTTAAATTTACAGCACACCTTCAAGGATTACGTACTAAGGTCATTTTACACTTATTCAGCAAAACCAGAATAAGATTTTATGGAGGATAACATTCGATTTAAACCGCACAGATTCCTCGTTAGATGAAGCAATTGTCCAGCTTTCCAGTCTTCGACGTCAGTAATTGAAATTTGAACATGTTAGAAATCAGTCTGAATTATTCATACCTTTGATAGGAATAAAGAAAACTTCAAACTTGTGGAAAGATACCACACAAACCCGAAAGACCATTTATCAGGCACAATGCATTCTTTGGAAGTGCTTACTCCGTTTATGTGACTGACGGAGAACATTGCTTAAGATATTTTTATTAGGATCCTGACACTCTAGTTGCTTACACAAGTGTAAATCAACTGTGGTAAAAAAAAAATCAAACGGTACGCACAGAATATAATATGCACTGTACTGAACGAATCGCTAGCTGATAAGTCTACATTGAGAGAAATCAAGAAATAAGTATAGCTCAACGTGCAGAATTAGAGACTCAGTCTGTTGGACAAAGGACCATTTTGACGTTAATTTTATGACACGTAAGTAGAACGCATTAAGCGTATCTGATAGATTTGTATTTTAATAAATATTTCATGGAATCTGAGGACAGTTTACATCAAAGAATAATAGCAACAAAAAACGAATTTAATGTTTACATTGCTGGAAACTGTTGTGATTCTGGATATCTTCAATAATATGAGGCTACGCATATGACAAGAAACAATTTTTGGTAGTTAAAGCAAATCTGAATAAACTACCACCTCCATCATTAAATCTAATTCCAACTGAAGCGGATTTTAAATTTAAAAAAAAACAAACAACAAAAAGCAACAAACAACCAACAACAAAAACAAGCAAACAAACAAACAAACACCTAAATTGCTGACCCGTTAATTCCACAAATATTTAACGAGATAATAATCTACTATACTCAAACTCATTTTTTCACATACAAACCATAATCCTTTTTTTTATAACAACTATACTTTAAAATTTAATAGTGTTAATTTTTAAACAGATACAGAACAAAGTGCGAAATGGCAGGATGAATTCAATTTTGCAGAGTGAAAAGCAACATCAGGTGGTGGTAGATCATATTAGCATTAAGCAGAAGAAAAAAGAAACATCCCTCAGCTGCTTCAATCTTTATAGGGGCTTTGCATTTATTTTTAGATATACAAACTGTTATCAGCGTGTACAATATATCTACCAAGAGAGGGAAGATTTATTTACTGTATAAATTTCAAAGATTTTAACATAGTATGTTAAAATTTTAAGATTAGCGATACAACTAATTTAATGAAAACCTTTATGTAGATATGTCAACAAGATGGACTACTTTTTATTTATGCAATTTTAAATCCTGTGTGATTTGTGTTTAAGGTGCACAATTTACAAACAGAATAGATACTATCCAATCCGTCAGAGGACCACACCTTCTGCGATGAACTTCGCGAATTCTGTCACATATATGTATTTTGTTTACAACTGAGACCCAAAACGCAAATAAAAATCTCACAAGTGCCAAAAACCAGTAACATAACATGTTCAACATGGAAAGAAAACAAATCTGTCTAGCTGTTTTCAAATACAAGTTTATCACACTTCCAAGAGCACAGGGTAAAACAGATGCACTTCTCGCTAACACAAAGAAATAATTACCAATGGTAGAAAGTGCTTTTTAGTTTGTATACCGTCTCTTAAACATCATCCATAATTTCTATAGACAGAGTAACGGTTGATGGTGCCATGCCTGTAGCAATAACAGATACACTTATACCTTATTCATGTAGTTTTCTCTCATATTTCATTTTATTGGCACTGTTTTTACGGTGGTTTAGTTGAAAGTTGATTTCTTTATCCTAATGTATCAAATTAATGTTTCTTTGTATAACAAAGCCCCAGCTTAATGTAGGTCATTGCATCTCATAATTCAAACCCTAGTTAGAAGAAGAATCGTTAAACTGGGATTGGTAATATTCTTTTTCTTTCATTTATATCTTTTATTGTTCTTTCTTTTTACGGTTTTCTATATATTTAGTAAACTCTCCATATCGTCCCGCTTAATCCAGGTCTTTGCAACTCACATCTCTTGCCAACTTTAAATAATTATTGACTAAATCTCTAGTTGTTATTACTTCAGTTTTCCATTTCTTTTCTTTATTTATTTCACTATTCTTTCCTTCTGTTAATCTTTCACGTAAACGACAGTATGTCCCACTGATCCAGATAAAGAAAATAAGGTATTATAACTGAGTCACAAGTCACAATACAGCTCATGAAATCCAATGTATACTTTTTTCGTATCGCTTTTGGAGTGCCTCGATACAATTAAAATGTAGGAGATGAACTGATATTTATTAAATTGTTCAAGCAAAGAATTATTGATACTGACATACACACCTGGAACGCAAAAACTAATGAATTTGAAATATTGTGAGTCTAAAGTTTAATTAAGTTAAACATTAACAGAGAACCATATTTAGATATGAGAGAAAACCCAGTATATCTTGCCTCATTTTTACAAGTTTCGATGCAGTTATCTAAATGTTAAAGTCAATATGGGTAGACGCGATCACACTCCATATTACGAAAGAATATTGATGTTTTGTACAATATTGAAACGGAATACCAATTTCTTTTGCATGTGTAGCGCTGTATTTACCTATACGTCTTTTTGTAAACGCGTTGGAGGATCAGTTTTTATCTGCACTGCAAAAGCAGGAACAAATAGTGCAATTAAGCATAGAAATTACAAACCTCGATATATATATATCCTTCACAAGCTTTTTATCTTCCCTATCCTTCACAAGCTTTTTATCTTCCCAACAAAGTTGAAGTAAATGACAATTTTTTTCTGCGATTCTAAACATAGAAACCTAGAAAGGAAACTACAGATATCTTTGTAATGTAAACCCTACTAAATAATAATGATATACAGTAGAACTTCGATTATCCGACACCCGATTAACCGTCAGTCTCTGTTAACCGTTAGGGCATTGTACGTCAAAATATTAAAACAGGTGCATGTATATATGTAGTTATCATGATTTTTGATGACCATCTTTTGTATAACACTTTTAATGTACATATTCTATTATCCGTCTATTCTCATATCCGTCATGATCTCGGTCCCGCACCCTGACGGATAATCGAAGTTCTACTGTAGTTCATTATATGTTGATGTATATCCATTGTATTTCACTCACGTGCTGATTATTTCTTATGTTGCATGTATTGTGTAATATAGGTCAGTGGACTACATTACCTAAGGAAAGACTCTGCATCAACAAATGTCAATTTCTTTTCTGGTTCTAGCGAGAGACAGTTTATTTTCTCTAAAATGCCATGATTTGTTTAATGTTGTAGTAATGACAATAGACGAAGGCATAGTAAATATTAGCAACTGGTATATACGGAACGTGACTAGCATCGTTAATCCTGCGACAATTAAATCCCTGCTGGTTCACGGAGGTTATTTATTGAATGTATGAACTGTTTTATTATATTCCTTTGAAAGCCTTGCCCTTGATTACATCGACTATTAATAACAATACATGATTAATAATGCACAATTGTAAATATTGTTTTTTATATTAAAAACAGTGTTGTGGTTATTATCGGGGAGATTTTTTTTCCCCTCAGGAATCAGTGAGAAGATTATAATGCGATGAGTTACAAATGATAATGTAGGACACACCTTTCCTACAGTTTCATTTCCTCAGTGATTCACGTGTACATACATATGGGCTGAACACAGCATGCAGCTTCGCAAGGTTTGATACACCGAAACTGAAAGTGCTCGTGAATAAGGACGCGGTACGAACAAATACGTATGACAAACAATAAAGTTGCACATATGTATCTATAAGGTCAACTACAACAATAGATTATTTCCGCCATCTGTGCTTAATGCCAAAATCTGAGAGTTGTTGTTGTTGTTGTGGGGTTTAACGCCATTTTTCAGCACGATAGGCTATACATGGCGGCCAGTATTAATGGTGGAGGAAGAACCCGGAAAACCCTGGAAAGAACCACCGACCCACGAGAAGCTACTGACAAGCTTTCTCACATGCCCACATTGGCTGAATCTTAGACTCGAACCGCCGCAGACAGAGGTGAGATGGCAGTGATCCGTAACGAAGAGCGCTTTAGACCACTCGGCCACTCGGGGCCCCCCAAAATCTGAGAGAAAGAGAGAGAGAGAGAACCGATCGATCTAATTCGAATGGCTTTCTCACTCACGACGAGTCTTCCCTTGCCTACGACATTAAAAAATTAAGAAATGTCGTTAACTCGAATTAGAAAATTGTTTTGAATGGTGTACAAATTAGAAAATTTTCAACCTGCAAAATATTTCTATAACATTTTAGAAGACTTGTGTATTTATTGCAGTATAGCTTTGCGTCATTATTTGTGATGAGTAAGCAAAACAAAATTATGTTATTTGTCTGGAAGACAATGTATTATATAACATTTTGTCATAAATTTTAGCCAGTGACAGGTGCTAGCTTTGTAGACTATCTTGACTCTCTGGTAATCAAGGAACATTGACGGTAATGCATCCATCGGTTTTGCTTTCAGTCACGTGTATAAACTTCTTGGGCGCACTCACCCGTGACGTTTTCATGTCCCTACTGAAACCATGTCAACTATCATGCACGACTATCGGTTCTCTTCACACATTCTGGTTTCATACATGAATAATTCCCTGTCCCACAGATTATGTTAATGGTGCACATAAATTTGCATATATTGCAGCAATGTGTAAACAGCTCTAATAAAGGCAACTAACTCGAAATTGCATGATATATACACGACAGAGTCTAGTCTAGAAGTTTTGTGTATTTTGTGAAATTCTCAAGTGTGACGAATTTAGTATTTTTTTGTCAGCGGTGTACATTTTTATAGGTCTGGAATTACAGTTTGTTTATATTACTATTAATTTATGTATTACACGTGGACAGCCCAAGTAAAAAAGGTGCTGTCGTACCAAATTTGACTAATGCGTTAGAATCTTCCAAATGAACACAACCTAAATTATTAGTTTTATAGTCAAACTTTTTTTCAAAGAAGACGCGTGTCTCTTCTCATGCCACCAGTAGCGAACATATAAGACAATTAATTCAGTTCCCTTAGACCAGGGTTGCACAACCTTCTTCGGCCAAGGGCCAGATTGCATTTTCTAAGACTACTCGAGGGATACAAACACTAATTTCTTTAATATAATAACTGTTCACGATCTGGCCAGTGGGCCACGGGTTGTGCACACCTGCCTTAGATCCTAATGAAAATATATTTGGTAAATTTCCAGTACTTATGTAGTGTGATTAGCAGATCACGTTTAGAACATATGAAAGATCGATTTACGGACGTTTGATCATATACGTGCCGTCCATTTAGTACGTACGCATGGAGGGGGAGAGGGTTAACCCAGATGTACACGCTTGCGTATAGGGGAGGGGGTCTACTAATAATGTACGTACGCATAGGAAACGATGGGGTGGGGTGGTGGAACCTCGATAATAATTAGTCTAATACGTAACCTGGCGTTTGTATTTTAGCGGACACTAGACAAACTTTTTAAAGTTACGTAGCTAATTTCTTTGATGGAGCCAACGTCGGTGGACTATCTGTTTAATTAAACACGTCAATATTATTAATCCTTGATCGTTTCTGCGTGGATTAAATATAGGCCGTTCTATAAAATTGGAGGGGAGCGTCAAGCGTACGTACGCAGGTGTTGGTGTAAAAAAGTACGCATGTGTACTGGGAGGGGGGAGGGGTCAGGCTTTATCAGATTTTTGCGTACGTACTAAATGGATGGCCCCATACCTGTTGATCATAGGATGATTGATCATAACCCGTTGATCACAGGAACATTTGAGTTTGATCATGGGACCATTTGATCATTGGACATTTTGATCATATCTCTCGTGGATTATTCGATTACTGACGATCAATGATAAACAAAAAAATAATAAATAATTAAAACAAGAATTAAGTAATATGCCAAAATTTAATAAATGAAAAACGCATTTTCGGCTTACATTTTTACGTTTCTACATCTTGTCAAAATGTCAACAGCTACAACTTTGTGACTTCCAAGCCTAACAGAAATTCTAAGATCACTTGTACCATTTCATTTTAAATACAAACTATATACCATGTTGAGAAAAAAGAAGAAAAAAACCTTCTCGGTCTGTTGAAATTAAAAATCCATTCACTTTCTCGAAGCTTTTCAGTAGGTCAACATTGCCAGTCAATTAAAATAAAATATTCACACATTCAGTATAGAAAGCCATTCAATATATCAGCCCTGTCGGCTTGTCAATCCAATAAAATTAAGAATTCACCGATTCTATCAGTTCCTTATTATTTCACTTAACTGTCCTGTATATTTTTTTAAATAAAATAAATTATTATTGGTTTAACTCCAGCAAGTTTTCATTAAAAATTATTTAAAAAGTATTCAGTTTGTTTAACAACTAATTTGTAAGTATTTTCTTAAATTTTCTAACAATTAAAATTTCCATATTTTGTAATTTAAATATGTTTTACTCAACGGAACATGATCAAGCATACCATGATCAAACGGACCCGCGATCAAGGGTCCTTTGATTAAACGGTCCGATCAAACTGTCCTGTGATCAACAGAGTCAGATCAATCGTCCTATGATCAGCAGGCCTATGATCAAACGTCCAGACACCGGAAGATCGATCCAAGAGGTAACTTTAAAACTATGACAATGATATGCCCATCGTCTTTTAGAGTAACTCGATTGTAGGTACCCGCTATAAAAAATCCGGCTCGATAAGATCTCTACCTTTACATCCAGAAGTACCTGTGCGGCGCTAGCGACTAAATGAAACTTGTTTTTTTATATATTTTTTTTATTATTCAGACCTACTAATGCGCACACTTGACTCATTCTCCTAAAAAGTTACGTTAATTTTTTTCCAGTATTTAGTTTAGGAAAAAAGTGGCCTTCATTTTTTCATACGATATTTCATATACAACCACACAATGACTGGTACTCAGAGCCGGATTACCCATTAAGCACACTAAGCACGTGCTTAGGGCACCAACTAAATAGGGGCAATAGAAGAAAAAAGATATTTGTTGATGAGAAAACTGAATAAATTATATATGACTATACCGATATGCATGCACGAATATTTTGATTTGGAATGATGGCAACACTGGTATTTTGCCACCATTTTAGCTTTTAATATTGTTTTTTTTCACACTTTGTATGAGATGAACATGGGGTACCATAAATATTTTCAGTACTCGAGGCCCTGGAAGGCACTGCTGGTACTGAAGCTGATTAAAGAATTAGTTGCCAATGGCTAGTAAAAATTATTAAAATATAACGCCAAAGAATCTAAGCGGATGAAGCAAAAAGGTTTTCCCTTTTCTCGGTCGACAACCATCTCTTATTTCTCTCTGAATATTTTCATTTCAGTTTCTTCGAAATAGAAGATTTTCTTTTTAACTTTTGCGCATATAATTGAGTAATATATTTGGAATTGTAGTTCAGATTTAGTGGAAAAATTGCCGTAAAGAAGCGAAGTTTTAATGATCCTGTTTGAGGACTCCAATCGTTTTTATGTATCATGGGGGGGGGGTATCTTACATTTTTATCCGAACGCAAAAGTAAAATATGGTATAACAAGGATTGATATTTATCCGTTACTTTTTATTTGCGTATTCAAAGTTCAGATAGCGACAGAAGCTAAGCATACCCACTGCTAAAGGTGAATAATTTAGTAATAGTATCCAAGCTGAAAATTATCGAGATATCTGTCTAGAGAAATTCAGACACCATTTCATATAAAACTTCAAATACTTTTAAAGTCAATATTTGGACAATAAATGGACTGTTCAAAAATTATTCTGCTCAGGCGGAAACGGAGGAATCTTCAACCTGAGTCGTTAGACCAACTCCATCCAACTGTTATTCTAAAAGCCATGTTGACCAATCCTTGCAGAAATTCTGCGAATCATTTCCTCGTATCAACTGAACTATGTATTTCGGACCTTGTGCTAACCTCATTCGAACACTTTGGTAATTAACGGTCCTAACCTTGATGTCTTTTGTGCATTCGTCAAAACTTTAATGCAATGAAATGGTTGTATCTTTTTAAATTTCTATTTTTCTTACAATGCAAAAACTGGGTGACCTTGAATATCTCGAGAAAATTCAGAACGTTTCTAAATTTTAATTTTAACGTCACATGAACAGATAACAGCAGTATTTTGATGTTATCGTAATTGCCACAATGTGATTTTTTTAAAGTTCATAATCTAAATGGGTCAATTAAACAAAATTCTTTCCTTGGTTTAAAAACGTGAAATGGGCATTGTTTTCATCAAGGTCATAAAATATAGTTTGTTTCGCCCACTCAATGAGCTTTAAAACTGTAAGTGCAAAAAAAAGGGAAGTATCCAATGGGAAATCTCGAGTATCTACAGTTAATTCGTAAAACCATAGCTGATCCATAATTTCTGGAGAAAAAGGAAAGCTTGACGAGATGTCTCTCTGTCGAGCTCATGAATCTGTGTTGATATCTCCACTCGGTCAATAGTTCTACATCGGCTCAATCAGTGATCTCAACATACACCGAGGAGCAAGCATTTGTGTGGTCAAAGTCTTCGTCTGCTGCTCCATAAATGAAACTGGAATTCGTTGGTCTATCCATAACGTGTCCGAACAAAACTTCTGAATTGCATTGTATTCCACGCAATCTAGCCTTGCGACAAATCTCCGATGCCGCCAACCAGCTTAAAGTAATTTTCATCTGCACGTACTTATCTCCATTTGGCGATGCCGTCATATCAATGTAGCTTGAAAGTGATTGCCGAAATATGGATTTTAAATACTTCGGTATATTGTCATTGTCTTTCGCTGATGCCGATTGTTCGTGCATATTTTCTGGCAAGGTTGCCTCATTGATGACTTCGATTGCAGTTGCGTTCATTAAAATGTCATTGACGTTCATAATATTGTTTCCATTAATGTCTTCATCGCTTCTTACACTCTGTAAGTCAGATATTTTTCCAAGATAGTATGGATTATTGTCGTCGGGATGATGATGCCATCCGTCTGGACGATTGTACCCTGCATCCAAGAAACCCGGAGAACCTTGTCTGTTCGGCTGGTCCAGGCGATAATCCAGAGTGTAATATAATGGTCCAACGACTGCAATGTTATCCAAGTCGTTGTCAAAGTCGTCTGGACACCTCCTTCCTTTAACATTAGGGAGAGTTTTGGAGTGAGGCGGTTTGGGAGGGACCTTCTTTTTTAAACGAGGCTCGGCCAAATTCGAAGTCTGTCCACTGTCTTTGGGGTACCTATGAGTAAACACTGAACTTAGAATATTCATCGTTTTAATTCAATTATATGGTTCTAAATGTTCATGAATTGTTTTTCGTGTTTCATTTTGAAGTAGTGGAAAAAGCACAATAATATATGATGTGCTCTTGGATCACCCGTCTGTTTTCGTACAAGGAGAACAAAATGGCGGGTGACTGAGGTTGGCGGATGATCCAGGTTCGTCTGACAGATAGACGAATTGAGATAAATAAAGAGAGAAGCATGAATATGCAACCAGTGGATCATTAAAAACATATGCATAGATTTATAATTAAAAAAAGCGGTTTTTAATAAAATTAAACTTCTAAAGTATCGAATGTAAATTCCTAGGGGTCATTGAATCCCTGCATGGTCAATGGCAACGAATTCTTTTCTGAGCTACGAAACACGCGCGTGTAGCGTTAGAGTAAACATCGTATTTAAAACAATGAGGGTTGCTGCTTAGTTGACAAAAGTTATCATAGCAGAAACGGTATTTTTTCAGAAGAAACATACTTACCGTCTGTACTCGCATGTAAGACGAGACCAATGCAAACTACAGATACCCAGATATGCCATCTCATAAAGCACCTGTAGATCTGGGTCTGTGCAGTTTGTTAGGAGTAATCAGTACAACAAATAACATATACCATGGTGTGCAGGCGCATTATGTTACGGCAGATCTGGATCTTTGTTGTTTGCAGTTTGACTCGACTGATAAACGAATAAATACAGTCTGTGTAATGCATTATTAGTCTTAAACCTAAAACCATTCTTATCTTGTCGTTGTCGAGCACATATACCACAGTAAACTGAGTGATCTCACAGCGCTGAATTTTACAATAGGCACCTGCAGGGGAATTTCTTCGCACGAAACGTTTCCTTGAGTGAATTTTCATAAAATGTAAGTGTGATTTGCCAAACTTACCACAAAAGTATAATAATGTGTCCAACAATAACAACAACAACAACAAAACAAACAAAAAAAAAAAAAACCACGGTCGACGGGAAATTTATTTACCTTTGCCATAATGTAACAGATCCACCAAGTTGAAAAGGAATCAGATACAATAGGTACAAGCCCTATTTCGGCCGTTTGAACAGCGACTTTGGATGATTTTTTGTTGTTGCAATTTTAAGAATAAGGATTTTGCGTAAATTGTAGGCATTTTAATTCCAGCACCGCTATTTTTCACATTAGTTTTAATAAAAGGTATGAAGGGCTTCCCTATTTAAATGCTGTTTAGTGGATTTCTCGGCAGCAGGAGAAAATTGAAATCTGCCAAGAAGGAGGAGTGGATTCATTTCCACGGCAATCAGTGCACATGCACGAGGTGTGAAACGATACACCTGTGCTGCGTATCGATACGATTCACAATGCGCAGCCTGCGATACGATACACATCGACACGCATATGAAATTGATGGTCTTTCCATCTTAGGAACGTAGGTGGTGCCGTTTCATGTATGTTGACATTCTTGGTTGTATTTCCAGTATGTAGACTACATATATACATGTAGATATCATATATCTACATGCAATTCTCATTGATGAGAATATATCAATAATACTTTCAAGCAGACTACATGCTGGTTGTAGTAAGTTTTATCGAAAGTTTTAGACCATTTAATGGTGGCTCCATTTAACTCACTTTCTTTTGTACAACACGAATGATTTGAAAACATAGTATTACCAATTTCGTGTCTCAGTTATACTTGGAAGATATTACGATGTTATCTTCAAAACAGAAGAAATAATGCAATTTCCTCGTGCAAAGAAAATTTCACCTACAAGAAATCAGGCATGGGAATAAAGTTGAATACCCACAAGATCCGTCACATTTTATGTCTTGCAGGTGCAAAAGACCATTGCAGCCACAGGTACGTGCATTTATTAGTGAAGAAGGAAAACTATTGAATACACCCAGTTCTATTCTTCAATTTTCGTTTAACTTACACAAGGTGATAAACTTGAGCAATTTGAAATCTGCTCCATTGCTCATTCTATGTTAATTTCATTTATTCCATCTGCACCTTCATTCACTTATTAAATATCTCTGCATAAAAAAGAAATTCCAAATTTGTTTCCCATGTACAATTTAAGGAGAGATGAATTTTATCTTAAGGGAGACCTCCCACGTTATCTAAGAAATAAGGAGGGGAGGAAGAAATGACCATAGGTCTATATTTAACTAAACTTCAATATCTGTCTCTCTTTCATTCTGCTCCACTTTCTTAAAACTCTACTGAAATCAACATCTTTGACAGATGTTACCTCTAGTTGTATAAGCATTAACCTGTTAATTCTGAGCATTCACTGTTCCTTTTCTTTGTATCAATATTGCTGTGTGCTTCTTTCTGGAGGGGCATATACATAGCTAGCTTTGTCAGCTTGAATATTTTAGGAAACTGATCTTTGTGACTGCTTCAAAATAGGATTTTTTACGAACATAAACTTCCTTTGTTAAATCAGCAGTTTACCGACTCAAGTGCCAAATGTTGTTATCTGTTCCATAATGCTGTATAAGGGTATTTAGTCCAATGCTTGTGCAGACAGAGGTATTAAAATAAATATCTTTACTTCTAAATTCCATTTTTAACCCCTTATTTTATTCAGTTTATCTTAACCCTAATATGGATACATGTATATAGTTTTGTAACATATGATCCGCAGGGTGAAACTGATTAACAAAACAGAAAAAAGACAATTGCATTCTACTTTTAAAATATCTGTATTTTAATTAGGCTCTGTAGTCTGCCCTTTGTACATGTAATTTCGAAAAACCACTGAAAGGGTCATCCTGTCTATTTTGTGTCCATCCAGCATGTACATCTGATTCATATCTAACATCATTTCGGGCTCAAAATCACTCACTGGTGTCTCCATTAACACTTCCCAGTTCCAATAAACTGATATAATTCATGACTTTAACAATTATTGTCAACATCACTATCATGTTCGTCACGCAGAGAATAAACTACACTGATTTCTGATTGGTGGTTTTTGCTTAACGTAGAGCGGAACAAGCAATAACCACAAATGAGAATTCAATGTAACATATTTCAACGTGCAACACACCAGTAGCGTAGCTTTCAAATCGACCAAAGGAGTCAAGACACAATTCAAAGTATAAACTTCGCGTGAAAGTGGTTATTATATGATCAGTAAAGTACTTTATTATACAGGTGGAACATGTTGGAATGTACAGTATATGTGGAACATACTTCCGGATTAAGAAAATTATCATAAAATGGGGGGGGGGACAGATTACGAACCACGTCATTTTGTGTTAACTTGTAGACGGCGATTGGGTATTCTCAAATAATCTTTTTCGTTTTTACTAATAAACATGAGTGCCTGTGCCTGCAAATGCTGTTTCAGATGGATTATAATTTTACTGAATAACAAGGCAACTAATAATAATTATTCATGACTGCTGAATACTAAAATAACATGCTTACGGTAAGTATCGTTTTGTATCGATTCTACGTCTCTTGTATCGATATGTGTATCGTTTCAGTAAAAATATCGATGCATCGTTTCATACCTAACATGCACACATTTCGTATAAACATTTGCCTAACATCGCCCTCTGAAGGAAGAAAGGCAAGTAATACCGATTTTATTTCAGCACACTCAGTGAGATTGGGCAACGTTCTGAAAAAAGCAAAAGTTCACATGGACTTTGAGCCTTGGCAACAATCCACAATTACCTCCCTTTGTCGAGGTAGTGTTGCGCCGTGCGTTGTAATTCATACAGTTTAAGATATGCAGCACATATCTACATATGTCACTAAAGTACCTCTTTTTGAATATATTAAGAAATTACAAAGGGAAACTTTCCTTCTGGTGTGGACAAATACCATCAAAGAATCATTTAAGCAGTCTCCCAAAATGAAATAAATTCATCGTTGTCATCAAAAAAGCAATCTCGCGACAACTATGTTTTTGCGACCTCACCGGTGACCTAAGTGGTTAGAGCGTCCGCCTCGGATGCGGGAGGTCACGGGTTCGAACCCCGGCAGAGTAATAACAAAGACTTATATAAATGGCACTAGCAGCTGCCTCTCTTGGCTCTCAGCATTAAGAGGTTAGTGTTAGGACTGGTCGGCCTGCTGTCAGGATAATGTGAATGGGTAGGACATGATACTACATGTTGGCGGCATGATGCCCCAGTGCTAGACATCACTATAAACTGAAACACTACAGACATCATAGCGATATGGCTGAAAAATTGTTAAAGCTACGTTAAAAATCCAAATACACACATACACGAGTGCGCGCGCGTTTTTGCATGAGGTTTTAAGGAAATGAGCCGTTGACTAGGAAACCAGCCTATATGAAGTGGTATATTAAATATCGCAATTTAAAGAATGACAGTCGCTGACTAGATTACAATATATACCGGGCAACATTAACATACATTTCAAAGAAGCGTGCTTATGGGTCAACTGTATGCATTAGTTGTCTCGAAGCTAAAACCATTTTCATTTTACCGCTGTCGCCACACAGGCACGTTAAAGGGGAGATCTTAATAGGCTTGATTTTTACAGTGGGCACCCACAATGGTTTTGTTTATAAAATAATTAAAACAAAACAAGACGCGCAGCATATCAATTTTCATCCTCGTTTTAAAAGTCTTCACTAGTGGTTTACGTTGTTGCAATGGCAGGTATTCAACCTTTTCTAATTGCAAGCATATGTCGACGCAATGCTTTTCAAGAAGATCACAGGATTCTAGGATTCCAGAAATCGTATGCCAGCGTTAAGCGCCGATCCGTCATACCGTCATTGAAATGTCGGAATCAATCATTTCCTCAAAAGCCTCTCAGTCATTTTCCACTGAAAGATACTAGTCCACCTTACTGTGTCGATGTTGAGGATTGTAGCGACGTCCCTGAAGAGGTTGGTGTACACTGCGTTCTAGTTAGCTGGTACTCCTGTCACAGGTCCTTGTGGTTCCTTAGGGTTAATTCCTGTGTGTAGGTAGAGTCGTCGTACAGTTTTGGCTATAACTCAGCTCCAAGTCGTATTTTTTTTTTAAATGAAGTGGGCGCTCTACAGATATTATGAACAGGTGTAAGCTGAAGTTGTTTGCCTTCGCAGCATGCATGATAGAGAGAATTTTTGCTAACCTCTAAGTTACTTTCATGTAATGTGGCTGAAATTTCTTTGGATCTTATACATGTGGAAATTTTGCATGATCTAAGCACAAAGCTAATCAAAATAACTGTACCCTTATGATCGAAAAATCAGCCTGAATTAGTCTAAAGTACAATGTCTTTATCAGTCATTAAAATAGGAAAAACAACTTTCCCCAGACTGCACAACGCCACCTTCTGAAGGTACAATTAATGAGTTACCAAAAGTTATCGGCACATATTTTTACAATTTACCTCTGAAGTCCAGGAAGTGAAAATGATCAAGCGGAGCTAGCATTTTGTTTATAAGTGCACATCTGAAGTAAGGCGAAACTGTATACTCCATAATTCTTATTAAACCCTTCAATCATTATACCAAAATAAAGATAATTAGAAGTTCTTTTAACAATACCTAAGATATACAATGTATTTTTTAAATATGCAGTATACATTTTTTTTCTTAAAAAATCTAACCCTATTGAAAATACCCAACTATAGAGCGCCATCACAGCGAGTGGCGTCACAAAGAAGTAGTGCGGGAGTTTCCTTGTTGTCTGTGCAGTGGATGAGCTGTTTTAGATGCAGGCTAGTGGACCTTGAATACCTCTATGATTCCAATGTCCAAGATATGCAAATGACTGGCTATCGGGGTGTTAGAATGATGCGAAAGGGAGCTGAGACAGTGATAAGCAGTTAACACCGTGCCTTCCGCAATTTTTTCTTTTGATAATATTAATCACCTTTAATGGATGTGGTCGATAATATGAAGTCACTAAGTGAATCGTTCTACCTAACAAACACTCTCCTGTAGTAATATCAATGTGTTCTTAATATCGTTATAATTATTATTTTACTTTCGTTATTATTATTTCTTCATTATTACGTCTTTCCCTTTGATCTTTTATCTTGATGTACTTCATATTTACCTGGGTTCATATTTCTAAAGTCTTAAGTTTTATCAATAATTTTACCTTCTTTCACCTTGTAGTAATTCGTGTGTTGGTTTGATTGGAAGGTTAATCTTTGTATCTTTTTTCTCTTAAGAGTTCTTTGCGTTAGCGCTTTTAGAGCCTTAACTTTAATCCTCGCAATATAGCCACTATTGTACTGACGTGCCATTGGAAGTGTTATATTCGTAGTATTTATGGTTCGATGGGTTTATCTTCCTCGTTTTTTCCCCCACTTTTGTTTTCTTTGGAATTCTTTGATATCACATTTTTATAGCTTTACCTTTAAAGCGTATGACCACAATGTCGATGACGTGCTATTGGCTCCTGGTAGATACACATATACATTGATACTTTTCATCACTTTTCCTTTTAATGTAAATACTTCTCATCGTTGTTTCTAGTAGTTTAAATTATCTGGGATGTAAAGCAATAAGCGAATAATAGTGTACCACTTTAGATGGCGCCATACAAAACATGATTCCCTCGAAATATGATAGATAACTAAGTCACCCAAGCCAGCATACTGTTATTATGCTGATCGCTTCAATCAAATTTATTTTGCCTTTTTCAGAGCTAGTTGTCCCCTTTCTACACATATATTTATTTACGTTTATTTTCCTTTAGTTTTGTCTTAACCTTGTTATTATTCCGGGTAGTTTTTCTTTCGTCTCCATTAACGAGATATTTATCTGGTGAGTATAAAAGCTTAGATTGTGAAGAACATTCCAAAGATTAAAAAATATAAAGATATTTCTAGCAAAACTGATGTTACAAATTTCTTGTGTAAGAAACATCAGTTATCTAAAATTTATGACCCACCAAGGGGTAATATCCGCATTTTTCAAAGTCATTTGGGAAAATGATAGATCACTAAAGCCGATTGTAGGTTGTAAGCCCTACCTATTATTTCAGAGCCTTTGAAATCGACACGGTTGTAAATAGGTAAAAGTATTTGATCAATGGTACACTGGTAATGGACTTGCCTTTCATACTGAAGAAACCATGTGATCTTGGAAGCTCCCTGCCATGGAAACCATTATGAGCTCAAGCCACATAATCTCAATCTTCTTTGAGCACAGTGCTCAATTTTTGAGCACTGTAATCAAGCCCACGCCTCAGAACCCGAAATCAGATTTAATACTTGAAGTAAATGCAGGTCAATGGCATTTTGCAATCTATTAGATGCACTCATGTTATGACATTCCTGAAACTTATGTTATTCAGGCTTACAGACTGTCAAAGTTTTGTGAATTGTTCATGATGAAAAGGTATTGAGAATATGGGAGTATTTTCCACCGGTATATTATGGACTACCTAATCTGCCTTAACTAAAGTCCTTTAAATATAATCCTGAACATTTGATGGAGATAAAAAATGAGTTTCCATCATGGAAATTATTTCATTGTTCTAAGGCACATGAGACAGTCCGCTACGCCCCTTACCACCCATGGTTGTTTGTCTAGGGATTTCATCGTTTTTCATGAGTACACATAAACAAAAATATGTCATCAACCACACAATGTAACATTCTCCTTCACATCGACGAATGTGCACTGTTTATCGATCGATAAATGAATTTGCGTGGAAAAGAAAATTAGATTAGCTTATTCAAAACGCGTGAAAGGTTATGTTGGGTCACAATGACGGGAAACATTTACTCGCACTAGCTGTGATTGGTTAAGCACATTTTTATGCATATTTGTGTTAAAGGAGGAAATCCCCGCATTGGCACGCACGGGTGATATAGGAGCACAGCGGATTATGACCCATGGCTTGCGATCATGAGAATATTTTTGCCACTAATGAATTATATCACAACCACTTGCAATGTGTAACAGGAAATGTGATTAAAATTGATATTGTCACGCGTGTACGAAGTGCACGTACATTTTATGACAATACCGGCGACATAGTCAACCATATAGACATTCATGGATACTTGTTTCTGTATATTTTCTTTTCCAACTTTTCAGTATATTACAAAATAATATCTAACAATAAACATCATTAAGCAGAAAAAGCAAATTATTTAATAAAGACGACATTCATAATGTCAAGGAATTTAAGGGAAAACCACCGCCATAATTCTATGTATATATTTTCCATACGTATGCGATGTATATTCTAGTTTGCATTATTCTCTGTTTGCACATGCTACGTGTATAAGATGTACATTCTGGGTTTACCCCTGCCAAGATCTATTGCTGAATTTGTTAAGCGTGTTATTACCAAACTGCGACTTCTTGTCCTCTGAATCCATAGGAGTGATTTTATATACAAGTTTGTTCTGTTATTTTTTGTTTAAAAAATTTTACCCATGTTAACATTTTTAATTTTAGCTCTGAATTTCCTCTTCGCAATTGACAGATATCATTTAATAATACACTGTTAAGAATCATACTGGTAACACGTTTAAAACAGATGACGCTGATTACTTTGTTCCAATGTGCATTTCCAGGATGTATTATATTTTTATCGTTATGATGAGTAATATATGTTGTCAAATGAACTATCAGAATGCTGAGAGAATATTTAGAGATGGAATCATGCAAGAATGTTCTCTTGTGTAATAGTTAAAATATGTACTCACATGCAAACTGATCGTATGACATTGCAGCATTCCAATCACTTGTATTAAAAAACTAGAAAGAAATATCGACAGTTATAAAGATAAAACCCAGTACATACATCTTACCCACAGAAAATTCAGAATAGAATATTGCAAAATCAAATACGGCGGTGATTCCCTCCATATGGAAATGACAGTGTTTGTAGAGGTGACCGTTAGTAAACTTACTCGTCAGTTCCTTCGGTTTTGCAGTCTGTGTGAATAACTTCCTTCGGTGGAGGAGCTGGAACAATAAGTTATTACTAATTAGTTTTTTCTTCAAAGTCCTATATATTGTAAACTCTGAAGGCATAGATGAAATCGTTTCCAGTGAGTGGATGATATCAAAAGGAACTGACAAATACGAAAAGCGTTCATCGTCCAGTCATTGAAGAGCTTCCCATATTGTAGCTGCAAATCGAATACATATTCTGATGTATTTTGCAAAATGTAAGACAAACAGAAAAATAAAACGGTGAAAAGTCAAATTAATCGTCTTATGTTTTTGCTCAACTATTGTGCAGGCTGAGGCAATAAAACAGTACATTTAGAAGACAGAAGTTGGTTATTGAAATTTGTAGATACTGAAATTAATGAAAACTGTTGTTCTCTCAGATTCTATAAACAAGATCTTTCAAGTGTTGCTGGTATTCTTCTCGCAGACTACAGCTTAACATTTTCATAAAGCCAAAATAAAGTTCGTTAGTAGAGTATTATACTGACTATGGGAAGTTAGACAAATGTTAGTGCGAAAGTGATCCCGAGATTCAGAACTGTTCTAAAATATTGTTTATTTTTATTACTAGGGATGATCATTTGTCTTTAGCTTGGATGACACAAAGCACAGGATCCACAAAAGTAACGATTTCTTTTTAGATACAATGCATTTTTTCTTCTCTTACATGATCCCTTATAATATTTAATATCCGGGTCATTTCGACTGCAAAATCGGTCAATTTAGAATCAGTAAAATGGGTTTGATCGTGCGTTTTCCAATTCATTGTCCAATTGCGACCTAAATTTCGGGGCCTTTCTTTGTGGTCGGATTATACAGGTACTACTTCGACTGAGTTTATTCCGTCTCGGACATCGAGTTATTATTTGTCTATTACTGTTCATGTTCAATACAGACATAATGCACTTAAAATATATGCCGATAAAAATAATAATTACCAGCATTTTTATGTGTCAGGTGTTTTTGCAGGCTCCCACCTCCGTCTGGTAAGCAAATTAGTACATGCCTATGTAGCCTTGACACCCACTTTCACTTTCAGACAGCTGCCTATCCAGTCCAACGTGAACCTTATCCCATCTATTAGTCAACTACTCTACTGTACAATGGAACTTCGAAATAGAGAATTTCATAACATCGCGTCCACAAAATTTAATTCATGCAAGCCTTACTATAATGTTTCATTGTCTTATGGGGACTAAATTTGGGCCACCTTCATGAGAGGATTACACGGGCTATATTACACAATGGAATCTGCTTGATCCGTCGTAATAGTATTTTTTTTTTCCCTGCAACAAATTTAGTCCATGTAAGCCGTATTATTATGGATTTTAAATACTGAGAATTCCTGTTCACCATTCGATAATGGGCTACACCATTCCACTGACTCACGATAACATTAATACGGATTTCAAGAAATAGGGGAATACTCACGAGGCGGAGGAGGGGTCGGCCCATGGTGGGGAGAATCAAATGCAGAGCCTATGGTTATCATAGGCTCGAAGTTAGTAAAGCCATTTTCTTCATCCCAGGCATCTTCCTGCTCCTGAAGTTCTCTCATCGATAGTCTGTAATGATTACATGTCTTCGATCTTTTGTACGATCCTTCTTTAGACTGTTTCAGACGTTTTAACCTGTCAAGTATTGAAGATAACGCGTTGATAATTGTAATATTGTGAATTGACCGTTATTCTTTGGGTACCAACTTTCGGCGACTTTGTGGCTCGTATCGTCTAACGTAATTGTTCCTATCAAACTGTAACCAAGATTTGTAATCGATTCAACATATGGCTGTGTGTGTGTGTGTGTGTGTGTGTGTGTGTGTGTGTGATGGTGAAGAATTGCTGCCGTACACTTAGACCTCGACTTCCTGTTTTCCAGTTCTATTCCGTACGTCTTCGCACATACTAGCGATGTAACGTCTCGCTAGAGTGACACCGCCGCTTCAGGAAGCCAAAATAACACCTTTATCTCTCCTCTCTTTCGACCTACGACCACAACAACATCGGAATCAGAATCATTAACAGTTCCCATTTTCATTTTTTCATGAAAAAAAAACGTTGATGCTCAATTAATTGCAGATACAAATTTATTACCCATAAACAAGTTATGATTTATGGAAGGCATTGTTTACCATGACGGCCATTTAGATATGCACGTGTGCACCATAAAAAACGTAAGAATTGGCAAAACCAGTATGTTTTATCATGGAACCGGTGTTAATTTTGTCTTTTTAAACGCTGTCTCAGTTTTAAATTAGAAACAATAATTTAAAATAACAACTACTATTTCAGGCAGCTTCGGTTCATTTTACAAAGACATTTTACTACATACGGGTTCTTCAATAAGTAACTATTTATATCAACAAAATATGTAATTGAATTGTCTGCAAAATGGGTGCATAGGTTTAAAGCCACCCCCTTCCACAAGATGTGGGCTCGTTGTGATCAGCAACCTTTCGCGCTTCGCTAAGGTCGCCAGTGCACTGCATATGCATTTGCAAATATATACGTCAGGTACAATCGTGTAAATGTTGCATGTACAACGTATCTTATTGTTCTCAAGTGTTTTTAGTACATAATTTATAAGTGTGTGCTAATATCCCTATTTAGTACATAATTTATAAGTGTGTGCTAATATCCCTATTTAGTGCACAGTTTATATGTGTTTGCTATTATTCCTATTTAGTACGTAGTTTATATGTGTGCTATTATCCCTATTTAGTACATAGTTTATTTGTGTGTGCTATTATTCATATTTAGTACATAGTTTATATGTGTGTGCTATTATTCCTATTTAGTACATAGTTTATATGTGTGTGCTATTATTCCTATTTAGTACATAGTTTATATGTGTGCTATTATTCCTATTTAGTACAGTTTTACGTGTGTGCTCTAATTCCTATTTAGTTCATAGTGTGTGTATGTGCCATTATTCCTATTTAGTACATAGTTTATATGTGTGTGCTATTATTCCTATTTAGTACATAGTTTATATGTGTGTGCTATTATTCCTATTTAGTACATAGTTTATATGTGTGCTATTATTCCTATTTAGTAGTTTTTATGTGTGTGCTATAATTCCTATTTAGTACATAGTTTATGTATGTGCTATTATTCCTATTTATTACGTATTTTATATGTGTGTGCTAATATCCCTATTTAGTACAAAGTTTATATGTGAGTGTTGATATCCATATTTAGTACGTTGTTTTTATGTGTGTGCTATTATTCCTATTTAGTACATAGTTTATACGTGTGTGCTAGTATCCCTATTTAGTACATAGTTTATTGTGTGTGCTAATATCCCTATTTAGTACAGTTTTTATGTTTGTGCAATAATTCCTATTTAGTACATAGTTTATATGTGTGTGCTATTATTCATATTTAGTACGTAGTTTATATGCATGTGCTATTATTCCTATTTAGTACGTAGTTTATATGCGTGTGCTATTATTCCTATTTAGTACATAGTTTATGTGTGCTATTATTCCTATTTAGTACGTAGTTTATGTGTGTGCGTGTTATTATTCCTATTTAGTACATAGTTTATGTGTGTGTGCTATTATTCCTATTTAGTACGTAGTTTATGTGTGTGTGTGCTATTATTCCTATTTAGTACATAGTTTATGTGTGCTATTATTCCTATTTAGTAGGTAGTTTATAAGTGTGTTATATTATTCCTGTTTAGTACATAGTTTATAAGTGTGTGTATTATTTATATTTAGTGCGTAGTTCATATGTGTTTGCTATTATTCCTATTTAGTACGATGTTTATATGTGTTTGCTATTATTCCTATTTAGTACGTAGTTTATGTGTGTGCTATTTTTCCTATTTAGTACATAGTTTATATGTGTGTGCTAATGTCCCTATTTAGTACGTAGTTTATAGGTGTGTGCTATTATTCCTAAATAGTACGTAGTTCATAAATGTGTGCAATTATTCCTATGTAGTACATAGTTTATGTATGTGCTATTATTTCTATTTAGTACATAGCTTATATGTGTGTGCTAATATCCCTATTTAGTACGTAGTTCATATGTGTGTGCTATTATTCCTATTTATTTAGTACATAGTTTATGTGTGTGCTAATAACCCTATTTAGTACGTAGTTTATATGTGTGTGCTATTATTCCTATTTAGTACATAGTTTATAAGTGTGTGCTGATATCCCTATTTAGTACATAGTTTATATATATGTTATTATTCCTATTTAGTACATAGTTTATGTGTGTGTGCTATTATTATTCCTTTTTAGTACATAATTTATGTGTGTGCTAATACCCCTATTCACCCCATGCATAAAATCTGTGTTGACCTAAATTAAGCACAGTGTATAGCTTTTCTTGGCCAGGCTCTTGCTTTAAATGTAACTATTCATACTGTCAGTTACTTGTAACATGGGTAATATTTAACATGACATAATGACAACATGGGTAATATTTAACATGACATAATGATTACGCTGTCAGTTACTTGCAGCACAGGCAATACGTAACACGGCATAATGATCATAAAACTTACCTGTGACATAGAGTGCACGTGACTCCAATTAAAATAAGGCAAGAGAGTAACAGCATTGCTCCTAGGCCTATGAATACTGGAAAATAAATGAGAACATTTGATTTGAACTGTGGAACGTATTTCTAAGCAGACGGTTACATTTTATATCTTCATTACATCATCATCATCGTAGTCGTCGTCATCACCATTATTATTATTATTATTATTATTATTATTATCAGTAGTAGTAGTAGTCATTGTAGTAGTTTTTAGACATGTTGCAATTTATTCAGTGATGTGATATGACTTACCACCACAACTGACTGTTTTCTTGAACCCCATATAATCACACGTGTCGTTTGTGTTTAACATTCTGGAGAAAGAAAGAGGTGGGCAGACACGCAAGCAGACGATTTGTTTGGGAAGGGTGCTGGATGAGAGTTCTCTTCAAAGTGTGTGAGCAGAACTCTGGAGCATCTCCTGGAGAAATAATGAAAGGAATATGTGAATATTGTGCATTTTAGCCCTAAAAATACGAAAACAATGTTCATGAATTTAAACGTTGGACATTTTAAGTCCATACATTTGAAAGTGACATTTTTGATAAATGTAAATTTACCATCATGGGTTTATAAAAATTATTTACAGCATATACATTAATTTTGGGCAAATATGAAGTTGTCATATTCAGAAAAACAAAACAACCAAACTGATCAATATCTGTCATGGAAACAGAAAAGAAATTTAAATAAACTTATAACAACTTCATTTCATTCAGTTTAACGTTGCTTGGTATTACCTTTTACTTTCAAATCATGCAAGCTATGAACTTACAAAATATGTACACAAGAGATATTTAATAAATCGACCTCTGACCACTGACTGGATACGGATTGCAAACAAGACATAACTAACAATAACAGCACACGATGGAATTGTGTTCCTTGTCACTGGCAGACGCTGTGAAAATAAATTCAGTTTTGCTCCCTACCAGATACATAATCGATCAAAAACCACTGGATAGAGTTGAATATAAGTAGAGTGAATTTTACTGCGACTTTCAAATAAAGGTACCGTATGTACTCGCGTATAAGTCTCGTCCAATTCCAAGTAATATAGGCCCTGATTTAAATAGCAGCACAAGTAAGATCTACTGCCCGGTGAGCTAGCTAAGAGAAACACATCGAAAAATCTACTCCTTTCAACGTGTTAAAGTCACGTGGTTAAAACGCTCTGATGATGTAATAGATGTACAAAATCAGTATACGGATATTTTTTGTTGTTGTTGTTGTAGTGTTTAACGCCATTTTTCAGCACACGATAGGCTATACATGGCGGCCAGTATTAATGGTGAAGGAAGAACCCTGAAAAACCCAGGGAAGAACCACCGACCCACGAGAAGCTACTGGCAGGCTTTCCCACGTACCCACGCTAGCCGAGCCTTGGACTCGAACCCACGCAGACAGAGGTGAGATGGCAGTGGTCCGTAACGGCGAGCGCTTTAGACCACTCGGCCACAGTATGCGGATAATAAGGTCGTTCCGGAGGAGTGGTTGTTATAAGGTGCCATTTTCGGATACATCAAAATAACCGATATTTGTAAAATTGGAATGCATGACATACTTGAAATTTGTGAAATTGTCTTATAAGCAATTAATCTAAAAATGCTTAAAATGACATGCAAAATTAATTGGTTCTTAATTCCTGCAGATTGTAATTATGTAATATTTGTCACCTCATAGCGACTCCGGGTTTAATTAGCGTGTCTTCATTTTCAGAGATCCATCGCACTATGAAATGGTACAGTACCGTAGAGGTTAAAACAACAAGAACAGCAGCAGCAACAACAACAACAAACGTAGTTATCATAAACAAATCTCATCCAAATATAGGCGGTGTATAACTTACGTTCAAATTCTGTGATCTCGCAGTCAAAGCACCAAGACACTGTGGGCATCGATCTATATAGTCCATTGAAAAATAATAGGAATTTGATTGCGGTCTTTAAATAATGAAAGGTCTTTTGTCGAATTCGGCCTAAATGATTGATAAATCTGTTAAACAAACTATATTGTATGTAAACCGCAGGAACGACTGTTAGTCGCCTGCCACTCTTGTGACATTACGGTAACATCACACATTTTGAGTTCGTTGTAAATCACCGTTCACTGTAGACCCTGATTTTCCGCAGCTAAATACCCCTGTAGATTATGTTTACGCTATTCGCCTGGAATCACTGTTTGAACAAACAGAATAAGTCCGTATCAGCCTGCCTAAGGGTCTATACTGGGTCTATGCTGTACGCTAGTAACGACAGTATGTGTGACAAAAAGAACCTTCCGAAGAAAGAGTGGTCACATGACCTCAAAAATGAACATAATCTCACGCGCTAAATTTATATTGTTGTCGAATGAAACTAAATTTCTCATTTCCTGTTAATTGTCTTTGGTGTCAAACAGCATTTATCAACGAGTCTCAAAATCGGTCAGATTAAGCTAGTTTGCGTGACAATTCAGTCCCGCTTTAGGAACGACAAAATGAATTAAGAAAAGATTGAAGAAAGTTGGTTTTTGTTGTCTGCAACTAAAAACTAATACTAATACATAAAAATCCAAAACTAATTCATAAAAATAAACACTGTATATTGATAAATTCAAGATCTATTTAGAGGACAGTTGGAAGAACAAAAAGTCCTAAACCTCTCTTCAACTCCTAAACCGTCTCAAAACTTTCACTATAAAACTACAACAGTTTGACCGGCATGACCAGTATATTGATATGGATGACCAGTATATTGATAAGGATGACCAGTATATTGATAAGGATGACCATTATATTAATAAGGATGACCAGTATCTTCATTAGGATGACCAGTATATTTATATGAATGACCATTATATTGATACGGATGACCAGTATTCTAGATATGAATAACCACTATATTGATACAGATGCTGACAGTTCGACAATGTACTGATAAAGTCATGCCTAAGAGACTGAAAAAATTAACCCTGTTCTGTGGTTGAGGACAAGCATGCAACTTAGAGCTATCGAGAGGAGTAATTATATGGTTTGTCTGTCTGTCTGACTGTGTATCTACCTATCTTCCAACCAATCCACCTACACATGCAGATAGACAAGTACTTGTCTTCTGAACAAACATTTTTCTTCATCTATGTTATGTGCTACCCTATTACCCCTCCCCCTTTGATGACACAACGTTATTTGTAGCAGCTGTGAGTTGTCGTTTCCCAATGGGAAAGTGAATCACAGAGGAAAGAAAAAGAAAAAAATAGAGAATACCCCGTCAACATATGAGCATATCTATTCTTTATAGATCTATGATTCTTTTTGCGAAATAATAAAATGAGTGATTAACAAAGGGCTTTTAAGCACAAGGTGAAAATATTATGAACATTGGACTGAAAAGTGTCAAACTTGTAAATATTTTAAACTTTGTTGTTTTGTTTGGGTTTAACGCCATTTTTCTGCGCAAGATAGGCTGTACATGGTGGCCAGTTTATCTGGTGAAGGAAGAACCTGGGAATATCAACAAACCCACACGAAGAGCCACAGACTCACACGAAGTTACTGGCAGCTTTCTCACACACCAAACTGGCCGAACCCGAGACTCGAACGCATGCGAACAGAGGTAAGATGGCAGTGGTCGGTAAAGGCGAACGCATTAGACACACTTGTACTCCCGGTGACCCATGTATTTTATACAGTGAAAACTACACATGTGCCTCACACCAAAATATTATCAGTACAATTACGTAATGATTCAAACGTAGCCAGCCGTTGGAGGTTTGGACGATCAATTCAAATTACACTTATATTTGATGCGTTGACATAAATTGCAGTTTGAAAAATTATAATTCAGAAAAGTTTCTTATCTTCAAGTTATTTTTGTAGTCTACTTCAGTGAAATATATCCAATGGTTTTTTTCCCCTCATGTCAAACACTAAGACAAGGATTGGTCATGTTTCCTGGAATTTTACAGTTATGTTTGCAATAAAGAACGTACGGGAAGGAAATGTGTTTAGTGAGCCATTGTTACAGTGAGAAAATTGGGGTGATAGAAATCGAGTAGAAATATAATTAAGTTTTCTTGGAAGTGGGTTTCTTCTATCACATAAAAGTTTCGGAAGGTTCGTAAAAATCATGAAAATTTTGTCTGTAGTGGTTTTTGGATTTTATTTTCTTGTTGGTTGGATGAATTAAGACTGTACAAAGCTCGTAACCTGCGACACAATAATTACATCCACGTAAATAAAACAGGATCGTGGTTGTTCATGTACTTATTCACCTAACCTTGTCCTCTCAATTATTCATTCAAACAGTCCAATGTCCTTGTTCTGATGCTTTTCTTAAAAGACCGTCGGCGTCTTGCAAGGGAGACAGTTTGTTTTTGCTCCTCAGACAATCATTGCTGAGGCAGACATTCTATTAAAAAGCAGCTCGTTAACTTATTTTATCGCAATGCCGGTTTTAATTCTGCTTCCTGACATTTTATGTTTCAATCCAAATTTTTATTTACTAGATACCATGTACTGTAAATATTAAATTTTTAAGTCTAATAAATAATCAGCGTGTTACCTGTTTAATTCGAATCCAACGTGAAAATCAGTTTAGATAGGCAATCAACCTCTCAGTTTCTATATAAATGTTGACAAAAGAATTTGTATTTGAGTAACACATCATTGTTACCAATTCTACTGTCTGTGATTTGTATTCAACATAGCGTGATGGAATATACTTAAATCGATAGTTGTTTACTAGCGTTTGGTACAGTTTCAGACCCCAAAACGTATAGGAACACGAACTTTCTTGTGTGTTTTGATGTCTTAAGAGTCTATAAATAGTTTGTACTTTGCACAGGATTGACTTTATAAAAGAAAACTTGAATAAAGATATTTTACTTTCGGAATCATGTGGTACTTGAGCAGTGTCAACCGAACACCGAACATAGGAGTTCAAATTTCGGGGAATGACACAATCACATCAATACCAGCAATACTAAATCAATCCAGACTGGAAAGGAGTAGCTGACCGCATTAGTCTGCAACAAGACACAATAGGTACGTCTTGTCGAGGATACGCAACCTAAATATCCGCTTGAATCTACTGTTTTACAAAGGCAATTAATTAAAGTACCAGGGGAAATAGTGTCTACAAGTAATATCATTATGGAATTAACCGTTCAATTAACAGGTGCGAGATGCATATAATTTATTAGATGATTATCACGAAAATGTTGAAAGTGGACAGCTGCCGTTTTCATTGAAACGATTTTTCATTGCAATTTAAAAATAAGAATGAAGAAGCTAAGTGACTGGTGTGAAAGTTTTCAAAATCGGGAATAAAACCTTTGAAATCCGACATTGTCATATATTAAAAATAGATCAGATTTTCAGATTGTTGCATGTCACGTAAACTTAAAAACCCAAAATGCGACCCGCAATATCAGATTTGACAGTACAGACATCATTATCATTATCAATCTTTACTGTGTAATGTATATGCAGTTTTTCCTTTTGTTTTGTCCTAATAAATGTTTTTATAAAAAAATAATGTCAATGATTGTTAAAAAGCCTTTGCAATACCACCCAATACGATTTAATTATTAATGGTCGGGTTCTATCTTGGTTTATAGTTCCAATACCCATCATATTTTATAGTTCAAATGGGCATTACAGTTTAAAATTCTAATGCCCATCATAGTTTATAACTCCAGTACCCATAAGTTATAATCGCAATACCTAGCATAGCATCGTTCATAATTCTATTACACAATAAAATATATAATTCCAATACCAATCAAAATTTTGATACCAATTTGATACCCATCATAGTTTATATACCCATCATAGTTTATAATTCTCATACCCATCAAAGTTTATAATTCTAATGCCCATCAAAGTTTACAATTCTAATGCCCATCAAAGTTTACAATTCTAATGCCCATCAAAGTTTACAATTCCATTACCAATCAAAGTTTGTAATTCCATTACCAATCAAAGTTTATAATTCTAATACTCATCATAGTTTATAATTCCGATACCCATCACATTTTATAATTCTAATACCCATCACATTTTATAATTCTAATACCCATCAAAGTTTATAATTCCATTACCAATCATATTTTATAATTCTAATACCCATCATAGTTTATATTTATAATACCCATCTCAGTTTATAATTCCAATACCCATTATAGTTTATAATTGTAATACCCATCATAGTTTATAATTATAATACCCATCATAGTTTATAATTCTAATACCCATCATAGTGTAAAATTCCAATACTCTTCATAGTTTATAATTACATTACCCATCATAGTTTATAATTCTAATTCCCATTATAGTTTATAATTGTAATACCCATCATAGTTTATAATTCCAATACCCATCATAGTTTATAATTCCAATATCCATCATAGTTTATAATTCCAATACCCATTATAGTTTATAATTCCAATACCCATCATAGTTTATAATTCCAATACCCATTATAGTTTATAATTCCAATATTCATCATAGTTTATAATTCCAATACACATTATAGTTTATAATTGTAATACCCATCATAGTTTATAATTCCAATACACGTCATAGTTTATGATTCCAATACCCATGATAGTTTATAATTCCAATATTCATCATAGTTTATAATTCTAATACCCATAATAGTTTATAATTCTAATGCCCATCATAGTGTAAAATTCCAATACTCTTCATAGTTTATAATTACATTACCCATCATAGTTTATAATTCTAATTCCCATTATAGTTTATAATTCCAATATCCATCATAGTTTATAATTCCAATACCCATCATAGTTTATAATTCCAATATCCATCATAGTTTACAATTCCGATAAAAATCATAGTTTATAATTCCACTACAAATCATAGTTTATAATTCCAATACCCATCATAGAATAATTCAGTTTATAATTCCAATACCCATCATAGTTTATAATTCCAATATCCATCATAGTTTATAATTCCAATATCCATCATAGTTTATAATTCCAATACCCATTATAGTTTATAATTCCAATACCCATCATAGTTTATAATTCCAATACCCATCATAGTTTATAATTCCAATATCCATCATAGTTTATAATTCCAATACCCATCATAGTTTATAATTCCAATACCCATTATAGTTTATAATTCCAATATTCATCATAGTTTATAATTCTAATACCCATCATAGTGTAAAATTCCAATACTCTTCATAGTTTATAATTACATTACCCATCATAGTTTATAATTCTAATTCCCATTATAGTTTATAATTCCAATATCCATCATAGTTTATAATTCCAATACCCGTCATAGTTTATAATTCCAATATCCATCATAGTTTATAATTCCAATACCCATCATAGTTTATAATTCCAATGCTCTTCATAGTTTATAATTCCAATACCCATCATAGTTTATAATTCCAATACCCATCATAGTTTATAATTCCAATACTCTTCATAGTTTATAATTCCAATACCCATCATAGTTTATAATTCCAATACCCATCATAGTTTATAATTCCAATACCCATTATAGTTTATAATTCCAATACTCTTCATAGTTTATAATTCCAATACTCTTCATAGTTTATAATTCCAATACCCATCATAGTTTATAATTCCAATACCCATCATAGTTTATAATTCCAATACTCTTCATAGTTTATAATTCCAATATCCATCATAGTTTATAATTCCAATACCCATCATAGTTTATAATTCCAATATCCATCATAGTTTATAATTCCAATACCCATCATAGTTTATAATTCCAATACTCATTATAGTTTATAATTCCAATACCCATTATAGTTTATAATTCCAATACCCATCATAGTTCATAATTGTAATACCCATCATAGTTTATAATTCCAATACTCTTCATAGTTTATAATTCCAATACCCATCATAGTTTATAATTCCAATACCCATCATAGTTTATAATTCCAATACCCATCATAGTTTATAATTCCAATATCCATCATAGTTTATAATTCCAATACCCATCATAGTTTATAATTCCAATATCCATCATAGTTTATAATTCCAATACCCATCATAGTTTATAATTGCAATACCCATTATAGTTTATAATTCCAATACCCATCATAGTTCATAATTGTAATACCCATCATAGTTTAGAATATGTCTGCATTTTCTACCGTGATTTTTTTTACATGTTTACAAGTCACATCTGCTTAACACTAGTCATCCACGTGACTTAACATAAACCAATTTGTAGGGAATCTTTTACTCGCTAGTTTGGGTGATCACGTGATTTCCATGCATTTTATTTTCTTCATTTAAGGAACATGAAAATGCCCCAAGAGTTTTCACCATTAAAACTATCACCCTTTTAATGTGTTCCCACAACTGGTGATATTTGTGCAAGTTACTGACTTAATAAACATATATCAAATACTGTTACGTGTTGATAATTTTAAACGGCATACAAAATCAATTGAAAACTAACGCCATAAAAAATGTTCTTTAGATGGTATCAAGACAACAGCACGGCCGTCTGTAAATCAGAATCTTCTCACAAACATAGAAGTATATATTTTTTATATTTCAAGTTAACAAATTAACACTCTGATTGTCTGGAATGTTGTTATTCAACACAATTGGTTCAGATCACACATTTATCCTGTCCAACACTTGTAAACAAACAGGCTCTGTCTCTATATACCGGCATTGTTGTATTTATTGTAAACTTATGCAGCCTGTTTATCAGTTCTCTGAAAACTGTCAAACTGAATACAATGTAGCATTTGAAAATCGTTTATAATGTGTAAAACAATTTAACTTGTTTTGTGTTTAGATATTGTCTTCTACGTGCAGTTGTTCAAGTAATTGTATAAATTTGTGAAAAACTTATACCTGACAGATTTTTTGTACTAGGTACGTAGACAGCCATAGAATTTAAATTTCTGGAAATTTCTGGATATATTTCTTCTTTTAGGCTTAATGAGACTATTTAAAATTTCAGCATGGTTCAAAATTGTCAAGAAACTTAATGACTGCTAAAACAGTAAGAAAGTTTTGTCCTTCTTCATTTAAGGAACATCAAAATAGACCAAAGTTATTTTGCATTCACGAATATCATCATATACAGTAGTTTTCTTCAGTGCAATTTGAGACAGAATATGTCGTCTGAACAACGAGTCAATAAATGTAAAAAAAATGTAAAAAAAATAATTCCCGTGTTTATGATTCCTCCAGATTTAGTTTCTTTATGCTCAAACGATTTAGGATTTACGTGGACAAAAGAATGTTGTACTTGACACAATAAAATAACACAAAAGAGTTTAGGAGCCGACATCTATAATACATGAATCTCATATTGGACACTGCGACAAATAAAACCATGGTGCTTGACGGAAATTTCCTATTGCATCACGTTGCCTTAAGCACTCTAAAGTGTACCGTAAGACAAAGGATTCAATGTGTGAATTATTTCATTTACGTTCTTTTTATATCTTTGTCCTTGATTATGACAACAATAAATAACAATACATGATTAATAATGCGTAACCGGAAATACTGTTCTAAATACAATTGCGGTTATTATGAGATAGATTTTAGATTATAACGAGAAGATTATTCAATGGTGAGTTTACACTAGCATTGTATAAAACCTTTTTTTATTTCCTCAATCTTTTCGGTTTCATTTGCAATTTCATTTGAAATGAAAATTTATCAATGAGTTTTAACATTATAGATTTTGTGTTCTCAGATTTCTTCAAGCACAGTAGACGCCTCAGAACCAACGTTTTCTATATAAAAACACAACAAACATTTGTTTACTTCCTTTGTGTGGTGCATATGATAAAGCATTTAAACCACTGCATCTTTTTCTGTAAACATTTTTCACAGTCAGTATATTTTTTGTTGAAAAGCACCAGTATATAGGTAACTGTACCTCTTCTATTTTCATTACTGTAGTATATAGATTACTGCACCTCTTGCATTTTCACCATTATACAGGTAACGTAACCTCTTGTATTTGCATCAGTATACAGGTAACTGTACCGCTTGTATTCTCATTGGTATACAGATAACTGTACCTCTTGTATATGCGAGAGGATAAAGGCAAATGTGCTTCTTATATTCGCACAAATATATAGGTAACTGTGTCTCTTGTGACCGCACCAGTATATAGGTAACTGTGCCTCTTATATTCGCACAAATATATAAATAACTGTGTCTCTTGTGACCGCACCAGTATATAGGTAACTGTACATATTATACATGCACCAGTATATAGGTAACTGTACCTCTTGTATATACACCAGTATATAGGTAACTGTGTCTCTTGTGACCTCACCAGTGTATAGGTAACTGTACCTCTTGTATATGCACCAGTATATAGGTAACTGTACCTCTTGTATTTGCACCGGATTATATTTAACTGTATCTTTTGTATTTGCAGTACTTGCATGACTAAACAGCGTGCAGTATATGAAAATGTTTACGGAGCTTTATAATATGATTATCGATCTACAAATACACTCTGAAAGCAGTCCTTAAACTGGTCTTTATAGTCTGTACTAGACACTGGAAGAATAAGGCCATGCAGTTTAGGAATCGACATCTGTAATGCGTGGATCTCATATTGGAAACTGACAAATAAACCCTGGTGATTGTCGTAAATTTCCTATTTTATCACATTACTTCATGCACTGTGAAGCGTAGGGTAAGAAAAAGGACTGAGCGAACTATTTAATTTAGGTTCTTTTTATATCATTGTCCTTGATTATGGCAACAATAAATAACAAGACATGATTAAATACGTAACCAGAACATACTGTTCTAAACACAATTGGGGTTATTATGGGATATATTTTAGATTATAACGAGAATATTATTCAATGGTGAGTATACACTGGTGAGTATACACAAGCATTGTAGAAAACTCTTTTTTTCCGATCGTTTCGCATTGATTTGCAAGTATTTTAATGGAAATTTATTAATGATTTTTAAATGATAGTGGTTTTTGTTCAACTTTCTTCAAACGTAGTAGACGCCATATAATCGACCTTTAAAAAAAAATTTGATTTACTTCCTTTGTGCGGTGCATATGATAAAGCATTTAAACCACTGCATATTTTCCTGTAAACATTTTTCATAGTCAGTATATTTTTTGTTCAAGAGCACCAGTATATAGGTAACTGTACCTATTTGAATTAGTATACAGGTAAATATACCTCTTCTATTTGCCTTAATGTGCAGGTAACTGTACCTCTTATATTTGCACCAGTGTAGAGGTAACCGAACTTCTTATATTTGCACCATTATATAGGTAACTGTACCTCTTGTATTTTCATTAGCTTACAGGAAACTGTACCTCCTGTATTCACACCAGTTTATAGATAACCGTACCGCTTGTATTTGCACCATTATATAGACAAATGTACCTCTTGTATTTACACCAGTGTATAGGTGACTGTACCTCTTGTATTTGTACCGGTATATAGGTAACTGTACCTCTTGTATATGCAACAGTATATAGGTAACTAAACATTTTGTATTCGCACCGGTATTGCTCGACTGTGTGGAACCCACATAGTAAAGATCTAACAAATAAGATAGAGATGGTTCAGAGGAGAGCGGCTAGGTTTACCATAAATAAATATCGTTACACTAGCAGTGTCAGTGCAATGCTCAACCATCTCCAGTGGGAATCACTCTAATCCAGGCGAACCAAGGCCCAGCTAACCATGATGTACTAGATTGCGAACAACCTAGTGCACATGCCAGCGGACAAATACTTGACCCTGGCATATAGCCAAACTAGGGCAAACCACAGGAAAAAGTTCCAATTAAAGTCAGCATCGACAAAGTGTTTCAAGTTCAGCTTCTTCCCATGTACAATAGGGAGTTGGAACAAATTACCACCAATAATTGCAGAAGCTCCTGACTTGGTATCTAACAAGCAGGAGCTTTCCGAAATCACATTCTAATGAACTAGTCAGCTACAAGTAACACCTAGTGATTCTCAGGGCTATGCCGGTTGAGGTTCCATATCTCATTGCCGCTACGGTAGCCGGATTGGTCTGAGTATGAAGGGACGAAAACGTACACTATCACTTTTACTTATTTCTGCCTTTCCTATCATTACTCTTCTGACTGTCCTATCACTTCCATCTTTACTTTATCTTTGACCACGTACCACCCGTTGCTTAATAGTCAAGTGTGACTGCGTCAACGTATTTATAGATAGATACTGTACCCCTTGTGTTTGCACCACTTTATAGGCAATTGTACCTCTTGTATTTGCACCAGTATATAGGTAACTGTATCTATTGGTATTCTGAAACGGATTTTCTCATAACCTGTAGGAAATTAATTTTTCCCATAGGTGTCACTCAGGGCGATGTCGATATTGTCTCACATCCTTGAGGAACGCAGAAATAGGTGCGGGATCAACTGCAAGAAAGGTGAACTCTCATCACTAAGCTCAACGGTAAAGGCTAGCCGGCACAGCTAACCTTGAGGTTTTTCTGTGATTTGGTGAGCGTAACTCGACACACACCCCTCCAAAAAAAAAAAAAAAGGTTAAAAAAAGTTATTCCCTTGGTACACCGCTAACCTTATATCGCCTGACTGTGCACTTTTTAAGTTTCGTTTTGACTTCGGAGTTCGCAAATTTTCTGATACATGTTCTTTAAGTATACAGGTGTGATTACAGAAAATTTGCTTTAACAGCGTTTTCCATGAAATATATGTACTTAACTTATGCAGGCATCAGAAAGGAATTCGCTGATGTAGGAACTCTCTCAAATCCGTACTGAATTTGATAAGTGAGAATATAGAAAGAAAAATTACTATACACTTATATAATGCAAAGAATTTTAAAATTGTTACATAGGAATCACAATCTTTATTGGAATAATACATTTTTGAACAAGATAATTGTTGTAATACAATTCACAAAAATTAAGTCATGACACTTGTATTTGCACCGATCTATAGGTAATGTACCTCTTGTATATGTAATAGTATACAGGTAACTAAACATCTTGTACTCCCACAACTAACCTATATAACCTCTTGTATTCGCACCTGTTATATAGTTACAGTATCTCTTGCATTTACACTACTTACAAGATTAAAAGCGTGTAGTGTATGTAAACGATTACGGAGCTTAATAGTATGATTATAAATCGACAAATATTCTCCGAAAGCACTCCTTAATCTGGCCTTTTTATGTGTATAATTATTATAACTATTTTAGATTAAGTATTAGACGGTATTAGACCGATATATAATTTATTTAAACATAATTTTGTCCATGATAACCGGGTGGGGAGCCAACATGGCCACCCCCTTAATCCGGTCCTGCACAACATACCCATATACGTGCATACTTATTTACATACTTACTAACTTATTTTTACCATTTACTTCATTATGAACTATTCGGCCAGGATTGTTAAACACATGCATACATACATACATACATACATACATACATACATACATACATACATACATACTATTAATAATTCATAGAAAGAGACCAAAGTATGCGATACTTCTTTGAGAGAGAGAGAGAGAGAGAGAATATCGCGTTAGGTATGTACCATGGGTAGGTGTTTTATTAGGGTGAAAGCTAAGCCTTTTGCAAAGTAGGGGACCGATTAAAATTTTGATATTTTCTATACAAAGATGACGAATAATATTCAGCCTTCTATTCGTATTGCCATTTTCCCTACAAAGTTTATCCCTTCACCCCCTACCCACCTCATTCTATGGAAAAACTTAGACTGGAAACTGTACTTTCACTTAAGTATTTTGCTATTACAGTCTAATAATGATGATGATGACGACGACGGTGATGACGATCATAAAACGATGACGACGATAGTTAAAATAAAAATGAATTGATGGTGATGATGATGGCAGTAATAATAATAGTATTTGCTACTACTACTACTATTACTACTACTACTACTACTAATAATAAACAATGTTGTTGTTGTGGGGTTTAACGCCACTTTTCAGCACACGATCAGCTATGCATGGCGGCCAGTATTAATGGTGGAGGAAGAACCCGGAAAAACCCCTGGAAGAATCACCGACCCACGAGAATAGTACTGCGTTAGATAGAATAAGAAAATGAACGCAACAACTCTTTTTAACGCATATGTATTGTGTATGAATTCAATGATAAGTTGTAATAGCTTCCAAAAAGTGCTGCTGCTACTATTGCTACCGCGTGTACTGCGAATGTGTCTATGCATTTTGTTATCATTGCTGCTGTATTTGAACGATTCAAATTTATTATGTCTTCTTTTGTTGTAACGTCCATCTTTTTCAATTGAAGACAAAATCACTGTTCTGATATTTGCTCTGCAACTCTCCTCAATTCAAAGTCTGAAGACCCAGTACGGGTGCGACTGTCCCAAGTGGAGCGATCCTGTGCGAGATCTTCCAAAGAACTGCGAGTCAGTCTTGAAGTGGTTTAAGGATGACTTGAGGGAACATTTTAATTGTTTCTTCTCACCACCCTGAGATCCCTCCTTCAGTTCGCAGTAGAAGATATTCCTTGGAAGTCGCTCTTTTGACATGCTGGTGATGTGGACCGCCCATCTCAACTGTGATGTCATCATCAGTGTGGATGCTTGGAATTCCTGTCATGTGAGTAGTACAGTGCCTGGGACACTGTCCTACCATTTGTCGTCATCAGTTACCTCAGCTAGCCCACGTGAAATTGGTTCAGCTTCTTGGTGTGGTGTCTGATCACCATCGAGGTCTTGCATGCATACAACAGGATTGGCAGCACAATGGGTTTGTAGACCTTCCGTTTTGCTTGTAGACTGATGCTTCTGTGCCCCGACACATTGGCGCGTAGTCTGCCAAAGGTCACACTTGTTTTAGCTATTCTTGCGTTGGTGTCATCATCAATGTAGACTGCACATGACAGTGTGCTGTCGAGACATGTGAATTTGTTCACTGCCATAAAGGTTTGACCCTTTTGCTGTGATGGTAACTTGTACGTATGGTTTCCTGCTGAAGACTGGTTCGTCATCTCTGTCTTCTTGATGCTGATTGTGATACCGAGATTGTCGCAGCTGAAGAGTAATGGTCAATACCCTGTTGCATGATAGACTTATATTTGGCATACAGGGAACAGTCATCAGCAATAGAAGATCACGAACGTGTTCTTCCTGTAACTTCGTATTCACCTGCCATCAGTACGGTATCTAATGTCGATCCCAATAGTATGGTCACGGAAGGCACCAGGAAGCATGGCGGAAAGAATCATACTGAAGAGGATTGCAGCCAACACAGAGACTTTCTATACTGCATTGGTGACTCGGAACAGTTCAAATGACTCACCGTCGTCCATGACATGAGCGAGCATGCTATCATGGAACTGCCGAACCATCACGATTCATTTCTCTGGACAACCAAAATTTGCTTGCCCAGCGAAACAGCCATAAAAGTAGATGTACCAACACATTCTTTAAGTTGTCCGTTTGTCAACAAACAGTCTGTCAAATACTTGTAGGACATTTATGACATAATAATGTTTAATTAGTCTGTGGGAATAAATGAACTCAATATTGTTCATATATGTCCTTCTTTGTTCAAAGCTATAAATAATAATAATAATAATAATAATAATAATAATAATAATAATGATAATAATAATAATAATCTTACTTCTTACTCAGCAACGCGATACTCAGGTTTTGTGTTAATTTTCTATTTAGTAAAACAGTATTTGATAAATGAATTTTAAGATTCTTTTTGGGGATTTGTTAAAGAGGTTTTGATTTGGAAAAGTAAACACTACACAAAATAGTGTCTGCAAGTAAAACAATACATATACTGTCTCCTCCGTTTCAGACAGAAATATGTCAGTTCTAAATATTTCATACTTGGGTGATCCATAAAAAAAAAAATATTTTAGTTTAGTACTTGAGAAAGAGATCAGGACTGTGATGTTGTAGATGGTATGCAAACTTGTAAAAAAATATCAGCAAAACAAAACAATATTTTCTTTTGCTCAAGCAGATAAATCAAAGTTAATATACTTTCTTTTTTTTTCCTGTCCAGAGTTCGTTTAATTAAGGTCGAATATACGTTCAATAACACCTCACATTCAACTTCTTTTCATAATATTAATCGTTCTGATTTTATGGCAAAAATGTCATACACAGCTTATTTCCCTTTTTGAGGTGGTCTTCATAAGTCTCATCGTTAACTCAGCCTGAGCTTTTATACATCCAAATTGTTGAAGTTTTAGATACATTAATGTCTTCAAATATGGTTAAATGGCATGGAAACATTCATACAAATCGTGAGTGTTTCCTCGATAAAATCTGCACTATTTTCTATTTCTGTTACATGAATTTCTACATTTTTTATGATTACGTTTAAATTATGCATTTCAGGTTATTACTTCTTTTCTAGCGAGTAAATGTATTAATGGATTTGCATTTTTTAATCAATGGTTTAAATATGGCGTCGAAGTCTTCACACTTTATATTTTGCGTTGTACAGGCTGTGCGTTTCGTTTTTATTTAATTAACTCAGATATTTTTAAATAATGCATATACAAAACGACCTGCTTTCTCTGATTTGTCAATTACTGGGAACCGCTCCGGTGGCTTAGTGGTTAGAGCGTCCGCCTCGGAAGCGGGAGGTCGTGGGTTCGATCCCCGGCCGAGTCATAGCAAAGACTTACAAAAATGGTACTAATAGCTGCCTCGCTTGGCACTCAGCATTAAAAGGTTAGTGTTAGGACTGGTCGGCCTGGTGTCAGGATAATGTGACTGGGTGGGACATCATGCTACATGTCTGCGGCATGATGCCCTAGTGCTAGACATCACTATAAATTGTCACACTGCAGACATCGTAGCAATATGACTGAAAAATTATTAAAGCTACGTTAAAAATCCAAATCACACACACACACACACACACACACACACACACACACACTCAATTCATGGGGGCAGCCATCTCGAAAGCTTTGCATGCACCTGACCGCCACAATGGATATGATTCGTCGCTTTTTCTTACGACGAATTGGGAGAGTTGACGCCTTTGATTGGTTACGTTCAAAAAGTTGTGATATTACTAAATAGCTTAAATTACACGCCTAAATCTAACACCACTGGAGCCCCTAGGTCAAAGCCATACGAGTTTCGCAAATAATATGACGTGTAGGAATAGTGATACCCAGTGGCGTCACTCGGGTTGGTGTCACACAGTGCGGTAGCTCATGGTGTCACCCCCATGGTCCTCCTTCCGTAACAGACCATACAGAATCCTTAGTAATGTCATTTTGGTGTCACCCCCTCTGATGGTGTCACCCAGTGCAGTCCGCACCCCCCGCATCCCCCTAGCGACGCCACTGCTGTGCCTGCTAGTCATGTATTTAACTATGATCGGTTATCCGCTTATGAAATCCGACTAGACCGAGCAGTGTGTGCTCTGTAAAATATGCAATTTTTCATTTTGGTGTCACCCCTCTGAGATGGTGTCACCCGGTGCTGTCCGCACCCCCCGCACCCCACTAGCGACGCCACTGGTGATACCGTTTACACAGACTTAAGCTGCATTCTAGTTTTGCATGCCTTGTAATCCGAATAATTCAGTTTATACCTTTGGCACTGATTTGGTGTCATACTCTCATAACTTAATCCATTCAGCTTAAGTACAGTGTCATACTTGAATGTGAATCGACGGGTGAAAGGGAGAACAGGTGGACTCGGTTATGTAGAAAATGTGTAATCACTGGCAAGAACTGACGAATTGCACCGTGCGACTTCAGTTTCTAACACGTTTAAAACTTATGCAGTTGTACATCTACAGTAGTAGATGTGTGTTCACCTCTATGGTAGTAGGCGACAGTCAAATAGGAAAATGGTAGGATTTAATAGTTCTAGACTATGTACATAAAATAAATAAAGATGGTTTTGTAGTGAGTAATTAAAATTTACATTTATTTATCAACGTAAATATTAGAAATCCATATTTTAATATTGTAATTAATAATGAACGTAAATATTAGAAATTCATATTTTAATATTGTAATTAATAATGATAATTCGTTGTGTCTAAATCATGATGTAGTGAAACGTAGATCGTCCATCGTGTCCAAGGTAGCGTGTGGTTCATTCTATAAAAAGTACACATCGATTTAATATAACTTCACCTATTTTCATCCAGCTTTCATAAAATTTAAATAGAATTAAAATTACCAAAGAAAACCTGGTTTAACTGAAAATCCATCCTGCTGAATACGTGTAGTTGTTTCAGTCCTGGTGGTTGTTGTATTCCAGACAAGTCTCTCTTTCACCGGGTTGTATGTCTTACTTATATGTCATAAACCTGTTTACCCAAAACCCCTTAACAATGGTATATTCAGATTGTTAAAGTCTCGTATTCACGAGACTTCTTAACTTGAGAGCTTACTAAAAACTCGAGTATTTTTGTCTTTTACAGATAGCATATTCTGTGATATGTTCAGGGCATCAAGTATCATTGTCCAACAACGCTCGTCAGCTTTGTAGCTTGGAATTGCCACGACTCTTTGTATTTTAATTAGTTTAATTTATTACCTTAGAGTTCTAAAGAAACGGCAGCTATTTCAGAGACTCACTCGCATGATGAGTCACCTTGTGCCGTTTTGAATCCAACTTCGTTTTCTACAAACTTTTTCTTTGTATCTGATCAATCGTTCTATACGGACCTACTAAAACTTAAGAGATCCTCGAGTTGCAGTAGATTTACCCAAATGCAGATTAGTGTATAGATTAGCGTATTTTTTATACATAAAATGCGTAATTCATATACTCCTCGTACTGTAAAGTTTGAATCATCTATGTTTCAGGGTTGATACGGTTTCTCGCAATGTTTTATAATTTAATTCAAGCTGCTAACCACAATCTTTCCTGAAACAGTACTATACATTTTGCTTATGTTGAAATAGGCAAGTTAACATTTATATTCTCTTCAACATTGTTTTGTATTACAGCTCATTTTGGCCACACTTTAATCCCATACAGACTTGTAAACAAGTACACATTATCTCTTAACCACGGCTTTAGTCTCACGTAGACTTATAGTCAAGCACTTATTGTTTCTTGACCACACTTTAATACCATGTAGACTTGAAGATAAGTACACATTGTCTCTTGACCAAGGCTTTAATACCACGCAGACTTGTAGACAAGTACACATTGTCTCTTGATCAAGGCTTTAATTTCATGCAGATTTGTAGACAAGTACACATTGTTTCTTGACCACATTTTAATACAAGGTAGACTTGAAGATAAGTGTACATTGTCTCTTGACCACACATTAACCCCATGCAGACTTGTAGAGAAGTACACATTGTTTCTTGACCAATGATTTAATCTTATTTTGATTGTAGTCAAGTACACACTGTCTCTGGACCATATTTTAATCCCATGCAGACTTTGTGACAAGTACACACTGTCTCTTGTTCACACAAAAATCCCGTGCAGACTTGTAGACATGTGCACAATGTCTCTTGACCACGCTTTAATCCCATACAGACTTGTAGACATGAACACATTGTCTCTTGACCACACATTAATCCTATACAGACTTGTAGACATGTACACATTGTCTCCTGACCACGGTTTAATCCTATACAGACCTGTAGACATGTACACATTGTCTCTTGACCACGCTTTAATCTCATACAGACTTGTAGACAAGTACATATTATCTCTTAAGCACGCTTTGATCCCATGCAGACTTGTAGACATGTACGCATTGTCTTTTGAGCACGCTTTGATCCCATGCAGACTTGTAGACATGTACGCATTGTCTTTTGAGCACGCTTCGATCCCATGCAGACTTGTAGACAAGTACATATTATCTCTTAAGCACGCTTTGATCCCATGCAGACTTGTAGACATGTACGCATTGTCTTTTGAGCACGCTTCGATCCCATGCAGACTTGTAGACATAGACATCTACACATTGTCTCTTGCCCACACTTTGATCCCATGCAGACTTGTAGACATGTACGCATTGTCTTTTGAGCACGCTTCGATCCCATGCAGACTTGTAGACATAGACATCTACACATTGTCTCTTGCCCACACTTTGATCCCATGCAGACTTGTAGACATGTACGCATTGTCTTTTGAGCACGCTTCCATCCCATGCAGACTTGTAGACATAGACATGTACACATTGTCTCTTGCCCACACTTTGATCCCATGCAGACTTGTAGACAAGTACACCTTATCTCTCAAGCACGCTTTTATCCCATGCAGAGTTGTAGACATGTACGCATTGTCTTTTGAGCACGCTTCGATCCCATGCAGACTTGTAGACATAGACATGTACACATTGTCTCTTGCCCACACTTTGATCCCATGCAGACTTGTAGACAAGTACATATTATCTCTTAAGCACGCTTTGATCCCATGCAGACTTGTAGACATGTACGCATTGTCTTTTGAGCACGCTTCGATCCCATGCAGACTTGTAGACAAGTACATATTATCTCTTAAGCACGCTTTGATCCCATGCAGACTTGTAGACATGTACGCATTGTCTTTTGAGCACGCTTCGATCCCATGCAGACTTGTAGACATAGACATCTACACATTGTCTCTTGCCCACACTTTGATCCCATGCAGACTTGTAGACATGTACGCATTGTCTTTTGAGCACGCTTCGATCCCATGCAGACTTGTAGACATAGACATCTACACATTGTCTCTTGCCCACACTTTGATCCCATGCAGACTTGTAGACATGTACGCATTGTCTTTTGAGCACGCTTCCATCCCATGCAGACTTGTAGACATAGACATGTACACATTGTCTCTTGCCCACACTTTGATCCCATGCAGACTTGTAGACAAGTACACCTTATCTCTCAAGCACGCTTTTATCCCATGCAGAGTTGTAGACATGTACGCATTGTCTTTTGAGCACGCTTCGATCCCATGCAGACTTGTAGACATAGACATGTACACATTGTCTCTTGCCCACACTTTGATCCCATGCAGACTTGTAGACAAGTACATATTATCTCTTAAGCACGCTTTGATCCCATGCAGACTTGTAGACATGTACGCATTGTCTTTTGAGCACGCTTTGATCCCATGCAGACTTGTAGACATGTACGCATTGTCTTTTGAGCACGCTTCGATCCCATGCAGACTTGTAGACAAGTACATATTATCTCTTAAGCACGCTTTGATCCCATGCAGACTTGTAGACATGTACGCATTGTCTTTTGAGCACGCTTCGATCCCATGCAGACTTGTAGACATAGACATCTACACATTGTCTCTTGCCCACACTTTGATCCCATGCAGACTTGTAGACATGTACGCATTGTCTTTTGAGCACGCTTCGATCCCATGCAGACTTGTAGACATAGACATCTACACATTGTCTCTTGCCCACACTTTGATCCCATGCAGACTTGTAGACATGTACGCATTGTCTTTTGAGCACGCTTCCATCCCATGCAGACTTGTAGACATAGACATGTACACATTGTCTCTTGCCCACACTTTGATCCCATGCAGACTTGTAGACAAGTACACCTTATCTCTCAAGCACGCTTTTATCCCATGCAGAGTTGTAGACATGTACGCATTGTCTTTTGAGCACGCTTCGATCCCATGCAGACTTGTAGACATAGACATGTACACATTGTCTCTTGCCCACACTTTGATCCCATGCAGACTTGTAGACAAGTACACATCTCTCAAGCACGCTTTTATCCCATGCAGACTTGTAGACATGTACGCATTGTCTTTTGAGCACGCTTCGATCCCATGCAGACTTGTAGACATAGACATGTACACATTGTCTCTTGCCCACGCTTTGATCCCATGCAGACTTGTAGACAAGTACACCTTATCTCTCAAGCACGCTTTTATCCCATGCAGAGCTGTAGACATGTACACAATGTCTTTTGAGCACGCTTCCATCCCATGCAGACTTGTAGACATGTACACATTGTCTTTTGAGCACGCTTCCATCCCATGCAGACTTGTACACATATACAAGTACACATTGTCTCTTGATAATGGCTTTAATTTCATGCAGACTTGTAGACAAGTACACATTGTCTCTTGACCAAGGCTTTAATTTCATGCAGATTTGTAGACAAGTACACATTGTTTCTTGACCACATTTTAATACAAGGTAGACTTGAAGATAAGTGCACATTGTCTCTTGACCACACATTAACCCCATGCAGACTTGTAGACAAGTACACATTGTTTCTTGACCAATGATTTAATCTCATTTTGATTGTAGTCAAGTACACACTGTCTCTGGACCACATTTTAATCCCATGCAGATTTTGTGACAAGTACACATTGTCTCTTGTCCACACCATAATCCCATGCAGACTTGTAGACATGTGCACATTGTCTCTTGACCACGCTTTAATCCCATACAGACTTGTAGACATGTACACATTGTCTCTTGACCACGCTTTAATCCGATACAGACCTGTAGACATGTACACATTGTCTCTTGACCACGCTTTAATCTCATACAGACTTGTAGACAAGTACACATTATCTTTTAAGCACGCTTTGATCCCATGCAGACTTGTAGACATGTACGCATTGTCTTTTGAGCACGCTTCGATCCCATGCAGACTTGTAGACATGTACGCATTGTCTTTTGAGCACGCTTTGATCCCATGCAGACTTGTAGACATGTACGCATTGTCTTTTGAGCACGCTTCGATCCCATGCAGACTTGTAGACATGTACGCATTGTCTTTTGAGCACGCTTCGATCCCATGCAGACTTGTAGACATGTACGCATTGTCTTTTGAGCACGCTTCCATCCCATGCAGACTTGTAGACATAGACATGTACACATTGTCTCTTGCCCACACTTTGATCCCATGCAGACTTGTAGACAAGTACACCTTATCTCTCAAGCACGCTTTTATCCCATGCAGAGTTGTAGACATGTACGCATTGTCTTTTGAGCACGCTTCGATCCCATGCAGACTTGTAGACATAGACATGTACACATTGTCTCTTGCCCACACTTTGATCCCATGCAGACTTGTAGACAAGTACACATCTCTCAAGCACGCTTTTATCCCATGCAGACTTGTAGACATGTACGCATTGTCTTTTGAGCACGCTTCGATCCCATGCAGACTTGTAGACATAGACATGTACACATTGTCTCTTGCCCACGCTTTGATCCCATGCAGACTTGTAGACAAGTACACCTTATCTCTCAAGCACGCTTTTATCCCATGCAGAGCTGTAGACATGTACACAATGTCTTTTGAGCACGCTTCCATCCCATGCAGACTTGTAGACATGTACACATTGTCTTTTGAGCACGCTTCCATCCCATGCAGACTTGTACACATATACAAGTACACATTGTCTCTTGATAATGGCTTTAATTTCATGCAGACTTGTAGACAAGTACACATTGTCTCTTGACCAAGGCTTTAATTTCATGCAGATTTGTAGACAAGTACACATTGTTTCTTGACCACATTTTAATACAAGGTAGACTTGAAGATAAGTGCACATTGTCTCTTGACCACACATTAACCCCATGCAGACTTGTAGACAAGTACACATTGTTTCTTGACCAATGATTTAATCTCATTTTGATTGTAGTCAAGTACACACTGTCTCTGGACCACATTTTAATCCCATGCAGATTTTGTGACAAGTACACATTGTCTCTTGTCCACACCATAATCCCATGCAGACTTGTAGACATGTGCACATTGTCTCTTGACCACGCTTTAATCCCATACAGACTTGTAGACATGTACACATTGTCTCTTGACCACGCTTTAATCCGATACAGACCTGTAGACATGTACACATTGTCTCTTAACCACGCTTTAATCTCATACAGACTTGTAGACAAGTACACATTATCTTTTAAGCACGCTTTGATCCCATGCAGACTTGTAGACATGTACGCATTGTCTTTTGAGCACGCTTCGATCCCATGCAGACTTGTAGACATGTACGCATTGTCTTTTGAGCACGCTTTGATCCCATGCAGACTTGTAGACATGTACGCATTGTCTTTTGAGCACGCTTCGATCCCATGCAGACTTGTAGACATGTACGCATTGTCTTTTGAGCACGCTTCGATCCCATGCAGACTTGTAGACATGTACGCATTGTCTTTTGAGCACGCTTCCATCCCATGCAGACTTGTAGACATAGACATGTACACATTGTCTCTTGCCCACACTTTGATCCCATGCAGACTTGTAGACAAGTACACATCTCTCCAAGCACGCTTTTATCCCATACAGACTTGTAGACAAGTACACATTATCTTTTAAGCACGCTTTGATCCCATGCAGACTTGTAGACATGTACGCATTGTCTTTTGAGCACGCTTCGATCCCATGCAGACTTGTAGACATGTACGCATTGTCTTTTGAGCACGCTTCGATCCCATGCAGACTTGTAGACATAGACATGTACACATTGTCTTTTGCCCACACTTTGATCCCATGCAGACTTGTAGACAAGTACACATCTCTCAAGCACGCTTTTATCCCATGCAGAGTTGTAGACATGTACACAATGTCTTTTGAGCACGCTTCCATCCCATGCAGACTTGTACACATATACAAGTACACATTGTCTCTTGCCCACACTTTAATACCATGCAGACTTGTAGACAAGTACACATTGTCTCTTGACCACACATTAATCCTATACAGACTTGTAGACATGTACACATTGTCTCTTGACCACGCTTTAATTCCATACACACTTGTAGACAAGTACACCTTATCTCTTAAGCACGCTTTGATCCCATGAAGACTTGTAGACATGTACGCATTGTCTTTTGAGCACGCTTCCATCCCATGCAGACTTGTAGACATGTGCACATTGTCTATTGAGCACGCTTCCATCCCATGCAGACTTGTAGACATATACAAGTACACATTGTCTCTTGCCCACACTTTAATATCATGCAGACTTGTATACACATTGTCTCTTGGCCACACATTAATCCTATACTGACTTGTAGACATGTACACTGTCTCTTGACCACGCGTTAATCCCATACAGACTTGTAGACATGTACACATTGTCTCTTGACCACGCTTTAATCACATGCAGACTTGTAGACATGTACACATTGTTTCTTGACTACACTTTAATACCATGCAGACTTCTGGACAAGTACACATTATCTCTTAAGCACGCGTTAATCCCGTGCAGACTTGTAGACAAGTACACATTATCTCTTGGCCACACATTATTCCCATGCAGACTTGTAGATTTAGACAAGTACACATTGTCTCTTGGCCACACATTATTCCCATGCAGACTTGTAGACAGTTACACATTGTCTCTTGGTCACACATTAATCCCATGCAGACTTGTAGACAAGTACACATTGTCTCTTGGCCACACATTATTCCCATGCAGACTTGTAGACAGTTACACATTGTCTCTTGGTCACACATTAATCCCATGCAGACTTGTAGACAAGTACACATTGTCTCTTGGCCACACATTATTCCCATGCAGAATTGTAGACAGTTACACATTGTCTCTTGGTCACACATTAATCCCATGCAGACTTGTAGACAAGTACACATTGTCTCTTGGCCACACCTTAATCCCATGCACACTTGGAGACAAGTACACATTGTTTCTTGACCATAATTTGATCCCTTGCAGAGTTTTAGACATAGACAAGTACACATTGTCTCTTGTCCACGCTTTGTTTTAATTAATTTATTTGTGAATCATTGTATTGTAGTTGCTGTGTGCGGATGACGATCTACTCTAAATAGATAAAACTATTTAAAAATTACCTAGTGATCTGGCTCTCTTAGCTATTTCTGTGAATTTAAATTGTAGAGCTGAAGTTCGTTTCCACAAGAGGTTTTCGAGTGTAGAATCTTATACTCTCTCGGTAATACAAAAAGAGTCTGATGTTTATAGATTGCAGTATTTGCATTAAAAAAGATAATCTGTTGTGTATCTTTGTTTTCAAATGTGAATTTATCGAGGAACGGTTCAGAAATCTATCACATTTGTACACTACGATGGTCAAGCCTTGATGTGCCTTGTTTTGTCTAACCCATTAAGTATTTTTCTTTCTTGCGCATGATTTTCACCTCATCCAATTATCATTTCGTTTTTCCTAATCGTCAGGATATTTAAGCTCATGGCACTTCCTGCACTTGATTTTAATGGTAAATCACGACAGAGAAAAAGCAATAAAGCTTTCCATAACAATTTATATTTTGTATGTCTGAATTTCTTCCAATAGTGCTTTTCTAGTGAACAGCTATTACATAAAATTAGTGGCTTTTAGAAAATGTACCAAATTAATAAGCTGTATTTGTGACATTACCGTACTTGCTTTCTTACTTCTTTAAAAAGCAATGCCAAATCATTGTTTTTGTTGTCATTGTGAATCAAGGGATATGTGTAATTTGGCAGTGGGAAAACCGTTGTCCTCTTTATCCAAATGCATCATTGAACGTGTGGAATCTGACACTGCCATATCAGTGTCCTTGTAGTTCTCGTGCATCAAAGGACGTGCAGAATTTGGCAATGCCATATCCGAGTCTTTGTTGTCATCGTGTATCAAGCGATATGTGAAATTTGGGAATGCCATATCAGTGTCTTTGTTGTCCTCGTGCATCAAAAGACATGTGGAATTTGATAATGTAGGTTAAAGGTAGGCATCTTGAAGAGCCAGAAAATATGGTATATGTTTACCTGCTATTACAGAAGACTAACAAGAAAAACAAGAAACGATCCAAGAGATTGAATTTTACAAATGCTGTTCAATAAAATGCTGGCCAAATTAGAAAAATCTAAACTATGCCTGACGTGATTGTTCCTTTGATATGTTTTGGTACACTCTACCTTAGAACATCCAGCACGGTTTGTATTTTGTAAAGTGTTGATTGGTAGGATAAATATGTAGACCGTTATTTGTCAATCAGAACAGTGTAGCATGTATGTCTAGGTCATGTCATTTTTTAAATTTATTGACCATTTTTATGTTTCATTTATGAATTTAGTAAACTGTCATTACTGTTTTCATTGCAGTGATAATTAAAATGTGGCAGGCAAAATGCCTGTAACAGTCTTTGGTAGACTTGTTTTTTTGTGTAATGATAACTAGAAGGTGACAGGCTGCAAGCCTGTAACAGTTTATCGTAGACTTGTTTTTAGTGAAATGGTAACTAGAAGGTGAATGGCTGCAAACCTGTAACAGTCTACTGTAGACTTGAGGAGTTCTAGCGTAGTATTTGAATTATGAAAAACAGTCATTCAATTGACAAAACTGAAAAGTACTCGCCGGAAATCAGCTGATGTAAACAGCCACGCTTTTTGATACTGTTGGGGATGCTGTCCGCATAATGTGCTTGCGTTTTATTTATTTAAACCAACTTTCACCTTTTGAATATAGACGCTTCTTGTAGTTACTTAATCATTATGAATTATAACAAATTAACTATGTCCAGAAGTATTGGAAATAGAATCAGAAGTACATTATAGTCGTTAGGCTTAGCAGAGCTGTAAATAGGTAACTTTCGCGGTTGATTCACAGATTTTTTTGTTAATATAAACCCCACTGAAAACATTGTTTTAAGCGCGTTAACGCCATTTTTCTTTCAGCACACGATAGGCTGTGCATGGCGGCCACTATAAGGTCTCACTGGACAGTTTATCTGGTGAATTTTCATCCGACGATGACCAATTACAGAAAAATGAGAATAATTTTACACTGAAGATACAAATAAAAACAAACTAATGATTTTTGTAGAAAGCATACATGTGAGATTTTGACTGCAGTAATCAGGTTAATTCCTGATGCAACTGGTGCTTTTTATACTGAACCAACACTGCCACCAACCCATAAATTTTACATTCATTTTTGACAAGAAATAGCTATTTTGAATATTTTTCTGTGACAAGGCAGCTAAAAGAATCAGTATGTGCCTTATGCATGAATAAAGTTCACTAATACTATAACAAATTAGCATACTTTTCATCACCCCTCAACCATCTAGATTTTTAGATATTTACCTCTGTAGAAGACACACATAAATACGTAAGCCAAGTCAACAGCTCATTTGCAGCCCAAGTTACGCATTTGATCTCCAATGCAAATCTAACTGTGACAGGCAATCACCAACAAGCCAACCTATTTCCAAGCCTAACTCAAAGTAAATCTGAACCACATTATAGATTTAGCTTATGTGTGAATTTATAAATGCTAGGCTTGTGATAATTAGGTTCATGCCTTCTTCCTTAAAAATTAGGGGTGTCAAAATACGAAACTATCCAGTGAGACCTAACTGGTAGATGAACCACCGACCCACGGGAAGTTTCTGGCAAGCTTTCTCGCGTACAATCATTGGCCTAGTCTAAGGCTCGGATCCACGCAGAGGTGACATGGCAGTGATCGGTCAAGGCGAGCACTTTAAACCATTCGGACACCCGGGTCCACAACTGGAAACGTAAGCACGTGTATTTGTATGTGGCATATATTTGGCATATAAAAAATATATGCATAATATGTATACCGTATTTTCATATACCGCTCATTGTATAAATTACTGATTGAAATGAAATAAGGCAAGCCTCATTTTCTTTTAATGAAATATTTAACCACCTCGTATGTCAAAGAATCTGCGTACATTCTCTGTCTCTGTAGATAGATAGATAGATAGATAGATAGATAGATAGATAGATAGATAGATAGATGGATAGACAGATAGATGAGTGATGGCTATAAAAAGTATAGTGGGGCATATTAGCAACTAATGGTGCTTCTATGATAAACAGGACCGACAGTTTAAACGACAAGGATAATTTAACATTATGCCGCCATCTTGAAATGTATAAGGAAAGAAAATAATGTCTAAGAATAGTTTCACTGGTTTTCACGGGATGAATCTGTCTGGATGTAACTATAACGGTAAAACATTGTGCGTTTGTTTGCATGTGTGTGTGGGGGGGGGGAGAATGTAATCGGCTGGAGTTTGTCTTCTCACTAAATGAAATTAATATTACGTCTTCCGTTTATGTGTGGTGAGTCTGAGTTACTGAAAATGTAACATTGTAATATGATGTGTATGTTTAGCAAGAGCGATTTTTGTTTAAACTAATTCACTGGTAGCAAATGTTGTTTCAGAAAAAGTGGCTGCTCTATTGGGTTTCCTTGATAAATATATTGACACAAAAGTACATTGACGTGATGTATTGTAGCATGGATTTGCGTTTGAGAGAGAGAAAGAGAGAGAATATCTTATCCATACTTAACGAAAATATAAATCCATGTTTTAATGTCACCCAGTTGTGTTTTACCACAACATATTCCAGTGTCAACTATATATTTCATCCCGGCATTTCTCACAAATCTTCGATATGTAAGTTCTGTAGTTAGTTTTGGTAAACTGACTGACTCCAGCTTATGCAAGTTGCATACTGAAACTGAACATTTTCGCAAATCTCTCTGGCTACAGTCTAAAAGCAATGAGCCAGATTCAATTGTTAAGTTTGTTTCCAGTTTTATGTAACCAGTCGGATTTTATGTAACCAGTCGGGTAGCAGAATCAAACTGTTTCATCCTAGGTAAGGTCATTAGTTACAAAACAAATCGTGCTCCACCTTAGATGTTAAAGACACGTAGTGGAAAATATTACTGTTGAAACCCATTATAATTTTGGTAACGTTCTGAGCAAAAACCAAAGATCTAATGTCAATTCATTTATCGTGACATATTATGTATTTCTTTTCGCCAAGCTAAAACTTAAGTCACCGTCATTTAGTTAAATATTGTTTTAATCAATCAATCAATCGATCGATCTATCCGATCGATCGAGAGAAATATTTTAACATAGAACGGGTGGGTGTCTGTGGAAAAGATACTGATAGAGAGACCTCATAATCATATCTTTATGTGAATATCATATTTATACTTTAGACATGAAAACAAATTAAAACATACAGACAGTTACGTTTTGGGTGTAGTTTCCAGAATAAGAATGAAATTGCAAATCACATCACAAAAAATCACATCTATTATAAGTTGGAGTTCTTGCAAAATCGCACAAGATTGAATTAAGTGGTTACTATAATCTTAGTCCGAGTTTCCTCTGACCCTTGCCACCCCATTTTTGATATTTGGACACCCCAACATAAATGTCCAATTATCAAAAATGGGGTGAGAAGGATCAGAGGAAATTCGGACTAATATAATCTTTGTTCTACAAGCGTAGAGGAAATGTCTATACCAAACAAAATCCACTGTTTTACTGTCACCCAATTTATCTTTTTGCTCAAGGCTGGAACATTTTTTATATCTGACAACTCTACGATACGCCAGCAGTCATTTACCTTTTTATTATTTTTTATATATACAAACTGACTGAATTCAGCTTACGTAAAACATAGGCTAAACATTTTTTCGTGACTTTCTCCGACTACGGTCTAAAAACGCATGAGCCAGATTCAATCGTTAGTATCTTAGCAACTTCACTTGTTGCAAACACGTTCTTTGCTCTAGAGCTTGAAAACAACGCAGTGCCAATGTTACGTATGAACTGATTTTTAAGTCATCTATATTTGCTACATTTTATTTCAACTTGCAAATTTGGACGCTGTATGAAGTTAAGATTTATAATAAAGTTGTGGGTTCTTCTTTTTTGGAAACACGATTTAGTTTATTTCTTGTATTTGTTTCTTTCCGTTTTGTATCCTACGATCGCATTCTCTAAATTTTCTGATTTTTTTTTTCGCCATGAAGAAGATGAAAATCGTTTGAGACTATTTGTCATTCACGACAGTTTGAAGTCTCCTGTCTGGAGTGACAGAAAAAAAAATAGTATGTTGTTATTCATCACAATGGAGAGAAGACTAAAACATGATTGGCTTATTTTCATAACACTATTAATACAATATTCGATCATAGGATGAGGAGGAAATGACTGATAAGTAATAACACGTTGAGCCTGTTGATCTGAGCTGATCCGGGTGGGTTTCAAACTCTCTACCCTTGAATTACAAGGCTGATGCTCGTGCAATGAGCTGCAGGAACAGAACACATGCCGAGGTTCTTGCTTGAAAACAATTTGTATTATAAACTTTACTGGTCATTTGATTTCCTTAGAAACTGTGTGCATTTCTTCACCTTAATAAGTAACACATTTCAACACAGGTAATAAGGCATGTAAAGTTAACTGGAATCGACTTTCAGAATCTTTATGGCTAGACAAAGTCAAAGGAAACATGTATTCTTTTTTATGTGTAATTGCTGATGGACTGGCGGTATCCAGAGTGGTTTTTGAGTGTGTGGATGAAATGTGTCGATGGTCACACAAATGGCGTGGCTTGCGGTAGTAGAGGGGAAATTTTTATGCTAACCACTGGCTTACTCGAAACCAGTAAAAGTATGTTGCAAATTATTTTCAGGTAAAACTCCTGGCATACGTTTCATTTTTCAGTTCACTACATAGAGCATCAGCCTTGAAATTCGAAGGTAGTGGGTTTGAGACCCGCCTCTGTCAGCTCAGATCGAATGTCTCAATGTGTTCTTGGGACAAATACTTTACACCCATTTCTTCCGCATGATATAGCCGAGTATTGGTTTAATAGCGTCGTTAAAACCACCTAACCATCCTTTATTCTTCTCTCTATTCTGTTAAATGTCTTTAGAATGTTACTATTTTATTTTCATTTTCCTTCAGACAGGAGACTTCAAAATGTCAAGAGTGATGGATAGTTTAAAACGATCTTCTTCAATCCAGTATTTATCGAAAATAAACTGATATTAGAAAAGTGGTTTTCAAATATAGTCTAGAAAATTGTTGCAGTCAAGGTTTGGTCTCGCGTATAAATAATCTTCAATAAAATTAGACTGGACGTTGGTAAGGTACAAGACATGTATGTAAAAATTAAAACGAATACAAGTAAGGAACTGACAGTTTTCTTACCCTCTCAGAAAGGACATCTCAACAATTTTACCAGAAATCTTAACTTTACACAGCCCACAAATTCGTTAGTTTCAGAAAAAGTATAAAGATAAATGCAGCCTTAAAAAAGAAACAGAAACAGTTGATATGTAATATTTTGCGCGGAGTTATCTTCAAAATCTAGATAAAAACACGGTTTTTGTAGTAAGTGAGGTGGATAGGTGAAAAAGTAGGTCCGTTAATGCTACTCGAGAGGTTACAAAACTGGTAATAGGTTGACAGTTGAATCTGGCTCATTTCCTTTTTTTTACCGCCAATAAAGAGAGTCTGGAAAATGTTCAGTCTTCGCATTTAGTAAGTTTGCAAATAAATAAATAAATAAACATTTGACCTATCAGATATTTATAAGAAACAAATGAATAAAATAAGTGCCAGCCTAATGTAAAAACTTAACTGGATGACAACAAAATAGTGGAATTTTATGAGAATATTTCCTCTAAGATTGAAAACTGAAAGATGTTATAGTAACCACGCAATTCAATCATGTGCGAGTTTCATTTATCGGATCGGATGTGTTTTTGTGATGTGTTTTTCTAATTTAATTCTGGAAATTTGATCATAAAGCTTAAGTGTCTGTGTCTTGAGTTGTTTTTTGTTTTCTTAATAAGATACTCACAAGCACATATTTTCAAATGAAGACTCAATCTCTCTTTCGCAGACACCTAGCCGTTCTATATTAAACTCTCTCTTTCCTTCCCTTCCCCGCTCACTCTCTCTAACACACAAACACATAGTCTCCACATTAAAGTATGACGTTTCAACTGATTTTCACTAACTGACAGAAAAAATGTTAGAATCAATGTTTTGCTGAGCACTAAATTGCAAACAGCTAAAGTGTCACAGGAGATGAAATGATGTTGGAACTGTGGTTTTCAAAATACACATAGACACAACTTTACCTTACCAGAAAAAAATATAACTTGGGTATATGTGTTATTTTAACACCATGTTTCGAAAATCTTGCAGTGCACATTCTTTATAACTAGTCTCCTGACTTTGGATAAAAGTCAGTGAAAATATTCTACCCGATCGGTTTTAAAAAATTGATAGGAGCTTAACGACTGAAAATGGCTCATTTACTTAGACGGTAGCCAGAGGGAGTCGCGAAAAATGTTCAGTCTCTGGTCATGCCGACGTCAGTCAGTTTACAAACACTACTACGGGCATATTGTAAATCAGACACGCCCATGTTACGATGCACTATATCGATTTACATTTTTATCAAGCAAGACAAATAAGACATCTATTTGTTTAAAACAAATTTGCAGCCAGTGAAATGGTTAAAATAGAAAAACATACACAACATAAATTAACTGTTATTTTTCAGGCCATTCAGACTCATCGCGCACGACAAACCTTCGACGTAATATTCATTTCAGTTAAATGTCAGACGAACTCCATCAGAATATATTACCCGCTAAACAAAAGAAACGTATGACACCGCATATTTCCAACTAGCAAGACGCAAGACCCGTCCTGTGAAAACCTCTGAACCGATTGTTAGACCATCATTTTTTTTTTCTCCATATCTCCATATACATTGAAAGATGGCAGCCTAATGTTAAATTCTCTTGTCCCAATAAACTTGTTATGCTGCTTATCGTGGGAGTCCTGTTAATCGATGACATGCAATATACTAATGCTATCTGTGCTAAGCATATGCTTAAGTTAAAGCGCCAGTAAAAGAAACAAATGCACAAGAAGCCAACAAGATTTACTTCCCCTAATTTGGTGCCCTGCCCAGCCCCGCTCCCCACTCTCTCTCTCTCTCCCTCATACCCTTTGTGCATTATTAAAACGGAAACCTGCAATATTTTCACGGCTGAATAAGCTATGATTTTTCCGTTTCTAACTTAGACAAATTCACTAAGTAACGATTTTTCTCTCTATTAAACAGTTTTTTTTTTTTTTTTTTTTTTTTTTTTTTTTTTTTTTATTTAATGAATAAATCGCCTCTATACAAACTTCTAAGACCGGCCTCATTTTATCCCGCAACAAACTGAAGGTCATAAATACAGTCCGATTGTCACATGAGCTTTTTATTTGCTTAATTTTCTTCTGTCCAGGCGATATTAACATCACTCTTTTGCACGGTCTCTGGAGAAAACACCTGATAATTTGTAGTAAGATTTGACATCTTTTTGCGAAAATGGTGTGTAATTATGAAAACAATAAACGCTGTACAATAATTTACCTTACTCTGAACGGAGACAAAAATGTAAAATTCCTAAATTACGTTCCTAAAATTGTATTATTTCTAATGCTCAATTCAATAAAAAAATTAAAGAAACAAAAGTCGTTTGATAGGTAAATAAATAATAAATAATGACAAAGTAAGGGAAATTAATCTCTTATGTTTGTTCATTACGAAGAGAGAGAGAGAGAGAGAGAGAGAGAGAGAGAGAGAGAGAGAGAGAGAAAAGGGAAGTAAATCTTGTAGGCTTGTTTGCTTCTTACACTGTCTCCCGAATTTAGACATCCCGACATCTCTCTCTCTCTCTCTCTCTCTCTCACACACACACACACAGAGGAAAATCCGTTGTATACAACACAAATCGTTTACGTGGTCATCTAATTCCTTTTAGGATTATAAGATATACAAGTTTTGAATCCAAATGATAGAATATCTTATTGATTTTGGAGATAATTTAGATACTCAATGAAAAATATTTAAAAATAAAGAACATTATACTTTGCTTTTTTAAATTGATAGCATGTACACAATTTAAACACGAGACCAAATCAAGGATAATAAAAAATCTGAAAGATCCGTCTTTGTTTCTTACAGTCATACTACTTTTGCTTTCCTATTATTTCGCTTTCACGCTTTTCTTAACATGGACAGTCGTGGAACAGAACGTAACGCTTGACATGGATGGTGCAGTATGTATACGTAGATTATAAACTAAGGTTCCCAAATAACTTATTCGTTAAAAGAGACTTTGATTCGACCCCTCGGTAGCAACTACCTTCGATCCAGTGTGAATAGCTGTCAATCAAAGTATTAGGCGTGCTTAGTGACGTCACGAGGCGAGCTATACCAATTCAATTGCAAACAGCGACGAGGGTAAGTGATAGAGGATTGACTTAGTGCGAGTTACTGTGTAATCAACTATTTGAAGAGAATAAGTGTAACTAAGCAAAAATGGCGAACAGATGAAATATATTTGTACCGGCACCTTAGATTTTTCTGGGAGTCTGAGAGATACTTATTCCAAAGTTGTGGAAGTTTGAAGAAGATGCGGAAATGTCTTGGACCCAGGTAACGTGATTCATCGTATTTTGTGTCAATGCAGTTTAATAGCGATCGCGGGGACCACTATAGTTTTGTATTTAAGTGTTAGAAAGACTGTGCTCAAGTTGAGCTCTTGCTACTGTTCTTAAATTTCTTGTTTGGTTTATATCGTTAATGAGATGAAATCGAACAGAGAAGAAATGACTAGTATTGGAACCTTGGAACGTTAGTTCGGTGTGGAAGTGTTTTGTACAGGTGTGAGTGGTGTTGCAACCTGAAGGAGCCGGCATCTTTTGATGTATTGGGCAGGAGAAAATGGCAGGTGTAAGAGCGAAATTATGTATTTCGGCATCCAGAACGCTGTACCATATCATAATCTTGTTGTTCATGCAGTTTTTCATAAAATTTTCTCAAGGGCAAGGACCTGGTGAAAGCAAGTTTTTCACTATTTCTGAAAACAAAGACCCAGAAACATTTGTTGGCAGTATTGATACAAGATTTTCTTATACTTATAGCTTAAATGATGGTGCATTGGGCACAAAAGAATTCAGAATAAATCCAAGCACTGGTGGAATTTTCTCAAAAATCAGACTTGATCGAGAGTCGCTGAATGTTTCACAGGATACTTTCCACATGCTGATTATCGGAAGAAGTACTGATATCTCCAAACAATCCTATCCAATTGAAGTATCGGTTCAAATTTTGGATGAAAATGACAATGCACCAGTTTTTCCCAGTCCTTCCATATTGATTGATATTGTTGAATCTTCGCACATTGGTTTTAAAGAATTTGTTCCTACAGCATCAGATTCTGATGCTGGAATCAATCAAGAAATAGCAAATTACACATTCATATCAGGGAAAGGTCCCTTTAAGCTGCTTTATGATCCTGATGTGTATGGGCAGGTCCTTTTCATCCAGACCACTGGAGAGCTTGATCGAGAAACTAAAGATTACTATGAGTTCATTATTGCTGCCCGTGACAAAGGTGTGCCACCACTAACAGGGCAGTTGCAAATTAACATCACTATTCAAGATGCTAATGACAACCCACCCATTTTTGACCCCAGCGAATATTTTTCTACAGTGAATGAAACAGACCCATTAGGAACGTTTGTTATAAGAGTTATAGCATCTGATCGTGATCTGGGAAGAAATGGTGATGTAACGTACAATTTTCTAGAAGAAAATACAGTCACTACACAGTTTCGAATTGATGAGAGGACAGGTGAAATATTTACAGCAAAAGAACCCTTGTATTGTGTTCGTTATTGTGGTATACCATCTGCCAGTTGCAATCCTAACAGTTGTCTTCTGACTATTGAAGCAAAAGATAGGGGCATTCCGCAATACACTGGTCGTGCCTTTGTTTATGTAACAGTGATTGATAGAAATAACCATGATCCAACAATTACGGTGGAGTATAAACCTGATGGAAATACACAATATTCCCTGGTGAATGAAGATGCAAGAAAAGGAGACATCGTAGCAACAATTACTGCAGAGGACCAAGATGTGGGAGTTTATGGAAAAATTTCCATTGTTCAAATTATTTCTGGTAATGACCTTAGACACTTTGTATTGATATCTTTCAATGGTTATCAATCCAATATCTTACAGGTTAGTGGTAATAACTTGCTAGATCGAGAGCAAAACTATTTATACAACTTAACAATAGAGGCCGCAGATCAGGGCAGTCCACCACGCAAGACCCTCAAAAGCATCGTGATCTACATAAATGATGTTAACGACCATACACCAGGGTTTCAGTTCAGCACATACACTGTAACTCTGAGTGAACTTACACCTGTTGGAAGTTTTGTGGCAAGCTGCCTAGCTTCAGATTTGGACTCGGGAGACAATGCAAAATTGACCTACACAATCTTGATTGGGAATGAACTTAACTGGTTCCACATTAATGAAGAAACCGGTCTTGTGACAACGCAAGCGAAGTTGGAGTACGAAGCTAGATCACAGTTTGTGATGAACATCTCTGTCCACGATGGTGCCCTAAAACCATTGTATAACTACACAATGTTATCAGTTTTTATTTTGGATGAAAACGATATGGCTCCACAGTTTGAAAAAGAATACTTTAATATAACAATTAAAGAAGGCTTGCCAAGTGGTTCATTAGTAATTATTGCCTCAGCTCAAGACAACGATTCAGGTATAAATGGTACCGTTGTGTATGAATTTAACTCTGATGTTGCTCAGAAATACCCATCAACCTTCAACATTGACTCCAGTAGTGGCCGTGTAACAACAGCAACTGTCTTAGATCGTGAGTTGATTTCTGAATATAGTTTCACAATAATTGCTAGAGATAGAGCAATTATGCCGCTAATGTCCATGGCTACAGTGCATTTGGAAGTCTTGGATGTTAATGATGAGTCGCCACAGTTTTATCCAACACTATACTTTGCTAGCGTGGACAGTGGCCAGGCAGGTCCTGTCAAGTTAGTGCAAGTGACTGCTGTGGACAGAGATGCGGGTGAAAATGGCCAGGTGATATACAGTATGGTGGGGATGGATGCCAACAAGTTTTCTATTGATTCTGCAACTGGTTGGATATCCACAATAAATGCTCTGAACAGGATTGTACAGTCTAGGTACTCTTTAGGCATCATAGCACAAGACAAGCCTGGTCTTCGTGCTTCCAATTCAGCAACAGTTGAAATTGTAGTGACTTTACCAGGAGATGTGGTTCCCCATTTTTCAGAGGAGTCAGTGGAACGCAGCATCACTGAAGATGCAGATAATCAGCTACCAGCTATTGGTACACCAGTCTACCAGGTTACAGCAGTTACCTCTCCAAGTAATGTTCTTCTTTCATTTGCAATCACTGATGGTGACCCTAATGGTGTTTTCTCTATAAATGCAAGTGGCTGGATTGTGCGGGCCAAAAAGATCGATAGAGAAGGGACAAGTGTGTTTAAATTGAAGATAACAGCAAGTACTTCCACACAATTCAATTCGACATTGGTCACAATAAAAATAAATGATGCCAATGACAATCCACCAGTGTTTACTACTTCATCACTAAATGCAGACCTTATTGAAAATTGGCCAGTTGGTCATGGAATTGTGCGAACAGTTGCAGTTGATAAAGATGAAGGTGTAAATGCAAGAGTGACATATACACTTCAGACCAATCCAGGCGATATGTTTGCTATGGAAAGTGACACTGGATTGCTGTCCTTAAAAAAACCAGTCAAATTATTGACAAGTATGTTGGTTCAAGTGATAGTGACAGCACGTGACTCAGGTACACCACAGCTATCGGCAACTCAGACTGTCATCCTTCATTTTCAAGATGTCAATGATCACACACCCACTTTTGCTCGCAGTACCTTTGAAACCTCCTTGATCGAATCCCATCCCGTGAATGACAAATTTTATGAACTCAAGGCATATGATGGAGATGTAGGTAAAAATGCTGAGGTGTTTTACAACATTACTCGTGGAAATGAGGATCGAGCATTTGGCATCTTTCCTGATGGTTTCCTGTACATTGCAAAAGAGCTAAATCGAGAAACAAAAGACCTTTACAAGATAACAGTGCTTGCAACAGATAAGGGTGTACCTCCACGTAGTTCAGAGTGCAATGTTACTATTTATATTATGGATGAAAATGACAACAAGCCAGTTTTCTTTAATGCAGCCTACAATATGTCTGTGAATGAAAATGCCCCATTGAAAACATATGTAGGTAGAGTGAATGCAAGTGATGCAGACATGGGGCGTAATGGAAAAATTTCATACTTTCTTAGTTCTGCTCAAAATGATTTCAGCATAGATGTTGAGACAGGAGAAATATTTACAGCGAAGCAGTTTGATCGTGAGCTTTTATTTGAAACAACAGGTAGAAATTACATTATATTTGATGTCATTGCAAAAGACAATGGCATAAAGCGACTCCAGGCAGTGACGTCTGTTAAAGTCAACATTATAGATGTTAATGATAACTCTCCGCAATTCAATAAAACAGCTTATGACGTTTCTGTATCAGAAGATGCTGCCATGTTTACATCCATTGCAGAAATTCGTGCTTATGATAAGGACATTGGAATCAATGCATTGTTGTCCTACAGGATTGTGAACGGTAATACAGATGACAAATTCGAAATCAATTCTTACACTGGACAACTATCACGAAAGCAAGGACTTCTTGATCGTGAAACCGAAGATCACTACACCCTTAGTATAATGGCCACAGACTCTGGTTTTCCTATCCAAAACAGTGCCACAACAATTGTAAACATAACAGTTCTTGATGTCAATGACAATGAGCCGACATTTGATCAGTCTGCCTTTGAGGCTGAAGTGCTAGAAGATATGGCACCAGGGAAAAGCATTGCCCAGTTCTTTGCCACAGACATTGATTTGGGTTTAAATGCAGCCATCACTTATTTTATATCTGGGACTGACGATGATGGAACCTTCGGTATTGATAAACACACAGGCAAAATGTTTTTACTAAAAAAGTTGGATTATGAGAAAAAGAAAGAGTATAAACTGAATGTAACTGCAATCGATTCAGGCATACCACCTTTGTCTTCCTATACCAAATTCAGAATCATTATTCGAGATGTTAATGATAATCCACCAGTGTTCCAGAAAGTGCCAATATTTGCTCATATTCAAGAAGGGTCAAGCCAGATCCCGGACATTTATGCTACAGCAGTTGATGCTGATAGTGCTGAAAATCAAGTGATTCGATACACAATCTTACATCAAGAACCAGGAAACTTCTTCAAAATACTTCCTAACACTGGGTTGCTCTACATCGATTCACCAATAGATGCAAAAGATTTTGATTTGATTAACATTACTGTCGTTGCCACTGATCAAGCTAACCAAACTAATTCCAGGCTCTCTGCAGAAACTGTTGTGACGATTTTTGTGGATGACATAAATAACAATTCACCCACATTTATTTCCTTCAGTTCTATCATCATTCCAGCTAATACACCAAGAAATACTTACATCACTGTAATCGAGGCTAGTGACCCCGATAGAGGCAAGAATGGAACAGTTTCCATGACGCTTGAACCTGGCCTTTACTCTGACCTCTTTTCCTTAGAAAGTAGTTCTGGTCGGCTTTATCTTGTTAAAACATTATCACAGATTCCTACAACTTTCAATGTAAGTGTCAGAGCACAAGATAGAGGTCCATACCCACGAGAGACCATTAAGCAGTTTAGGGTCATAATTTCTGCTGATTCTCAGAACGGACCAGTGTTTTTGAATGTATCTTATACTGGAAATATTGATGAAAACTCGGCCAAAGGCAGAGAAATTCTAACTGTCAAGGCTACATCGCTGAGTGGTAATGCAGTGGAATATTATGTAACCAACATCACTCTCTATGACACTGGTGAACAAGTTGAAAGCTACTTTGAGGTGGAACCAGCAAGTGGAAAGTTATACACCAATGTGGTTCTGGATCGTGAAACAATGGGTGGAAAATTCCGGGTGGAAATTCATGCCTTGGATACTACTGTTTCACGGACTACGAAGATCCAAGTAAGTTTTCAACTTTTCATACTTAAGTTTGTAATCAGGGTCTTTTCCAGGAAGTGTGTTTGCAAGATTTATGCTAATAAAAAAAAATAAAAAAAAAAATTAACAGAATTTTACATTTTCATGCAATATATTTTTAAGTCCTAATTTTATTTCTCATCAATTCACATCTATACTCAGAAAATTCACCCAATTTATAAAAAGAAGAAAACATGATTTGAAGGATTTCTCTGCAGATGTTAATTTCTAGAATAGATCTGGTGTGTGTTAAGGTGTTTGTGATGAGAAATACACATAAAGTGTTGCGTTTCACCAAATTTGTCAATAGGATTCTGAATTTAGGAATTTAAAATCCCAGATATTTCTTCTGGCTCAGACTTGGTGATTATTGAAATGTTACAAGCAAATCATTTTTTTTCTTTCTTTCTTGTGTCACATCTTTTGTTGTTTAAAAACAATCTTGTGCAGGTAACATACGTTTTACTTGTTCTAGAAAATTTTAGCTTCTCCACAGCTGCAAATATTGGTCAATTTTTCCATCCCCATTAAATCTTGGAGCATTCATTTGTTTTGGTTTACAAAGTATATATATATATATATATATATATATATATATATATATATATATATAAGATGTTTGTAAAATTTAGCTTAATTTGGTGCTATTTCTGCCTAATTTCTTGTTGATTTTCTAGAATTGCAGAATATCTATAAATGTTTACCAAAATCCAAGATGTGGCAAAGTCTGTATTGTCACACAGAACTTGACAGATGGATTCATAGGTCATTCATTATATTTAATGTACATTATTAATACAGAAGGTAGGGGTATGTTGTTTTTTGTTGGCATGGCAACACTTCGAATGTTATCTCTTGCCATAGTAAATTTGTGTGTTGCTCAAGGGCACACAATGGTAGCTGATCTGGGCTGCTCTGGTGGTCAAACCTACACCCTTTTGGTCACAAATCCATTACCTTAACCACTGAGCCAACATAATGTGAGAGAAAATGCAGAGCTGCTGTAGACAGAAATGCTGGAAAGTATCATTGAATGTATACCATTATCTGGACTGTATTAATCTGCTCATATGCAAATACATGACATATGATGTATTCTTTTATAAGTCGAGCCAAAATGCAAGCAACAAAGATTCTGATCTCCCATAGCATAAAGCGCCTGCTGATCAGGGTCTATTTTGTTTGTTCTACTGATTCCTCCTAACAAAATGCACAGATCCAGATCTGCTGAAATGTTATGTGATGGCAGATCTTGGTCTGTGCAGTTTGAAGTTGGATTTAACATATAATTGAGTAAATACTGTATTGAATAGTTGAACAATTTATTAGACTTTAAACACGGAGATTGAGAAATGTGATTTTATACAGAAGACAAGTGTGAACAATGCAGCCATATGTGGAACCAAATCTAAGTCTATATTATGTGCTGCTTAATTGGACATCATTGTTACATAACAGGCCAGGATTAGTAAAATCTTGTACATTGTGATAGATAATGGTGTCTTACCTCTGTCAATAAATTTAGTTCGGTAGTGAGTGTGTGTATGTGTGTGTTTGCTAGTAAAGTGTCCATTGCCGGATGAAATTTGCATGCCAGACCCCCAGCGAAAAAAAGTTCTTAAGTTCATGAACGCTTCATGAACTTCATGAACTGTTCATGAACTGGTTGTGAAAAGTCAAATTAATTCATGAACTGTTCATGAACATCAGTTCATGAAATTCAAGTTCTTGAACTTTTCTTTAGAGTTCATGAACTGTTCATGAACATCAGTTCATGAAATTCAAGTTCTTGAACTTTTCCCCTGAGTTCATGAACTGTTCATGAACATCAGTTCATGAAATTCAAGTTCTTTAACTTTTCCTCCAAATTCACAAACTGTTCATGAAATTAAAGTTCTTGAACTTTTCCTTAGTTCATGAACTGTTCATGAATATCAGTTCATGAAATTTAAGTTCTTGAACTTATAATAGTACATGAACTGTTAAGTACTGAACCAAATAGGCAAACAAATTACAATTTTAGAAACTTGTTATGCATACTTGTAGTTCATCAACTGTCCTTGAAGCAATCCAGTTTATGAAGAATTAAATTTGAGAATTTTGATTGCATTTTCTTAAAAAAGGCGATGAACAAAATAGTAACTAATTTTTTAAGTTCCAAGAATTGAAGATATCTGCAAAATGTGATTTAATCTGTTGAAATTAAATGTGATTGAAGATTAGCAGTACAAGCTTACATACATCAACCTATTTCACAACAAATTATGTCCAAATGAACACACTGGAAGTGCATTGTACCATATTCTTAAATACATTATGTATTATTCTAAATATATTCATGTTTCAGTACATGGCCTAATTATTCTGTATATACTTTTTAGACTTGTTATCAAGGAACAGCCCAGCCAAGTTTTGGATTTGTGTGCATCTCATTTTCATCTTTACCTAAGTGAAATTTTGTTACTTTTGGGCAAAAATTGTGATAAAGACCTTTAATTTCCTTCCAAAAGTAAAAAAAACTTCAATTAGGATTGTTGTAAAGGTGGGGAAAAGGTGCGTAAAATTCCATGTCTGTGCTGTTCCTCGATGGATGGTGTATTGTTTGTATTGTAGTCAAACATGCTAAAGAGGAACCAAAATGATCTATTCAATAAGAGTAAGGCTATGGATTCTAAGTTTGATGTGAGTAAATAATTGTAAATTATCATTTTACATAAAAGTAACCAGTACAACATGTTTAAAGTGTTGACATTTGCATCCCATTCAGTCCCCATAAAGTACAAGTATATTCAGTCAACATTACTGATGCTAGAATCATTTGAAAATGGCATGTCCATGACAGTTTGGCATCACTGCAACATATGCTTCTGCTTCAGGTGATGAAGAGGGACTGACATTTATGTAAACTAAAGTGTCGATCAACTCTTCAGCAGGTACCACATCTATTGTCAACATAGCTTTAACTGCTAACAGGTGTTTTCCAGCTGGTAGTTGTGAAAGTTTTGTTTTTGCAGCATCATATTTTATCAAAACTGCATGTACAGTCTTATTTGATGTATTGTATACAAAATATTTAACACGTCCAATTTTGCTTTGGTTATATAGCACAACATTACAGACTCTTCTCTGCATTCTCAAGTACTGTGAAGAGCAGAATTGTTTGCTACCTATGCTAATTCTGTCAACCTTTCTCAAATCCATAGGACAGTCTAAATTTAATGTAGCCAAAACTTCATCTGTCACTTCACCGTCTCTAAAATATTTCACCTTCCCTGATATATCACAAGTTGCAGCTTCAGCAGTCTTTTTCCAGAGTGTTGTTGATGCTGAATAAACACCCTTTCTGCGCAAACTTGACACTGCTTGTTTGTACTTCATTACTTGCTTCGTAACATTACCCGTTCCATGTACAGACTGTAGCAACATTGCATTATTATCCTCAAATGGGAAACAGCTCCATGCCCACATTGGTCCCCACAGCTTTACATACCAAACCAAATGAATACAAGCATTATGGACATTGAGACCACTTGATCCTTGACCATATAAATCAGCAAAGGAAGAGTAAAACTTGTCAAAAAGAACAGCTGCTCTGTCCAATTGTCCTGGCAATATATTGTCTCCAAGAAGAATATACACAGCTTCTGATAGATATGCAAAATGTTTCAGATAAACTTCTGGTAGTATTCCATCTAAACATGGGAGTGCATAAAACAACAACCATGCTTGCAATTCTGTAGCTTTTAGGTTTGCATAATGTTTTTCCAAATCACGGGGTAATCTCTCAATACTGATTGGAGGTTGAATATTCTGAAGTCTTTTGGAAACAGTTTTAATATGTTTTCCAATAAAATAATTCTTACCACTTTGTGTTGGTGAGAACCATTTGCTCAATAATGTATTTGTTATACCTAATAAAATCCCATGCATGTAATCTGGTACTACACCTTTAACCAGGTCAAAGGACTGAAGAAATGCAAGACCAGACAAGCCCTTAAAACCTTTAATCCGTTTTGTCGTTGTTGCATTTTGCATGTTTTGCAAAACTTCCTGATTATTTCGTAGTGGATACTGTGTTTCAACAGTCCTGTGAGGATAACATCGCGATGTTCCTTTTCCTTGTTTTACAACAATACCAGGCTCTTCACAGGTAATGCATGCCTCCGTCCCATTAAAATATGTCATATTTAGAATACCTGCTTTAGCTGGTAGATCAAATACACCACAAATAACAGCAACTTTTGCAACAATTAATTTGTTGTCCCAATTAACTTCAACCCCTTCATTGTACAAACTATTCATTTCTTCACTGAAACTTGCCATATACTGTTTAAAAGGGGGTTTTCCCTTTCCTTGCCATATCCCAACCAATAACATGTTATCCCTCGAAAATCTTGCTTTGGGACTCAACTCATTTATAGCCATAAAAAGTGGCCACAATTCTATTTTCGAGGATGAATACAGATTTACTCCATCTGTATTGATGATGGCACTTAAGCTGTATGGATGATGTAGAAAACCATCTTCATTCAGCATATCTCTGTACGCAAACCCATCAGTTATGTCTGTCAAAATTCTAGAGCTTTTTCTGTCCTCAAGTGCTGCCTTACAATTTTCAATTTCTTTCGAAATACCTGGAAAAGACAAGAAATAGAATTACTTCAGTTGAAGATTATATTTACAGGTAATTGTTCTTCAACAAAATAGAGCTACATTTAATGTATATGCCTTATTTGAACATAAGATTTGCTTAACTAATTTTGTCGGTATTAACCTTATTAAGTGCAAACAATACATGATATTGCCCTATCAAACAAGAAATGTGCAATGCTCCTCAATAAATTTTCCCTTAGAACTATGTAAAAGTAGTCACAGTTCTTCAGTTAAGGATTCTAAATATACAAGCATAAACTTATTTATACCTGGTGTCTCAAGTAGATGTTTCAACTGTTTTTTGGTATCAGCCAGTATAAAACTTTTCCTCGGTTGTCGATCCTTTTTTTGTTGATCCAACAATCTTCCTTTGTAACGAAAGCCTCCACAATTTTCCAAGCTACATCTAAATTCATCCAAGTTGTTTGGAAATACCTCGTCACATGTGTCACAATAGTGTATTTCTTTAATTGGGTGGATATCAACTAAAGAATATATATAATCCAAGTCTAGGACATCAACACATTTGGAATTAGGGAACACACTTTTCATAGTTTGAAGAATGTCTTTACAGGCACTGGTTGTTAAATTATGTCTTTGAAAGAGGGAAAGAATTTTTAAGGCTTGCACTTCATTTTCTGAGAGAGGCTGTGGTTGCATCTTTTTCACTTCATCATTGCTGTCTCTTCCTAATGAATTTGCATCTTCTTTACTGCTGGTCTCCACATCAGAAAAATTATCAGAAGATTCAACATCTGAAGAGGTTTCCGATATTATAGAGTCATTTGAGTCTGATAGTACAGATGTGACCTCGCTTTCATTTGAATTGCATGTTGATACAGAGCTACATGTATCATTATCTGTGTAGCATACATCGGCAGCTACATCATCTGGGATTATTGAGGATCCAGCTGTAGGATAGGTTAGACTTCTTTCTGAAGATGATGCATTCTTATCATCATCTGAAAAATAAGACAACTTTAAGCAATGTTGTTTACACTTGGTATGATTTCAGCATTAGGATTAAAATAAAGTAACATTTTGTGAGCTAAAGTCTGACTTTCGGAATACAACTAGCCATTTTCCTTAGTGAGAAAAGTTTGCAAGTTATAATAAATTTAAATATGAATGTTAGGGAGGGTAAACAATGAACAGTATAATAATATACACTAAGTCTGTGATACTGTTTTCATTTCATAAAATGATAATGTTTTTATTGTTTCATTCAGCAATTTATTCTGATAACCACTGGTGGCTGTTGTAAAAATAAAATTTTCCTAAAAATAAACTACTTAATTGAGGCAGACATAAATAACTTTTAGGTGAAATCTGAACTTGTTTTAAACAAGATCACAAATATGGCAATATTCATCAGTTAATGATTATGAAGTTGATCTATAAAAAACAATCATAGTTTTTGCTTATGTTACCATATACTTTACTTCTGGCTAGTGCCGCTTCAAAGAAGAATTTATGATTTAGCATTATTTCATGACTAAAATCATGGGTATATGCTTTTTACAACACTCTGTGCACTTACAATCTAATGGCATATTATCAGATTCATTGCAGCGTGTAGCCATATCCTTTGACTGACTTGTCTTCCATCGATAAGCTGTACGCACAGGAACTTTGACTGACTTGTCAAAAACATGCAGTTTGTAGATTCGTTTGACTGGAGCTATATAAAAAATGAGAAATACTAAGACACCAACTTAACAAAACAAAGCAAGTGATGGCAAAATGAAATGGAAAGGCAGTGATAATACACAAGTCTAATCAAAGCTTTTACATGAATCATCATTTTATTTAGTAATAGTTTCATTTCTTGTGATCATGATCTAAAGTGGAATTTTGAATAAGGATGCAATACATTCAATGTATTTTTTATAGTTCTCTGTGGTGTAGTGATTAAAAACTGTCTGAAGAGTGACTGACAAGTCTCAATGCTGTGATTGTGGGTTTAGTCCTCAGATTTTGTAAGAATGTTTGCTTGTTACTTGTGCCACAAATGGAAGCTAGTGTTAAGTTGTCTGAGGTCTACCTCCATCATTACAACTATTTGCCATATATAGCATATATTATGTGCTAAGACATAATTTTTTCCCCAAAAATTTTATATTTTTAAATATGTAAAAACATTTCTACTCACATAAACTGTGTACTCCACTTAAATGATGTAAGATGTTATGTTTACTGCCCACTATCCTTGTGCAAATCAAACACTGATACTTCTTTCGACCGTTTACAACTATTTCACTGTAACTGGTTTGTTTGGTCGCCATACTGGATTGAACTGAAATAGAAATATGAAATTACTGCACCTAGTTCAAATTTTACCGGAATAGAGGTATTATGTTATAAAGTTATGCATAAAATTCCTTTTTCTACAAAGTTACAATGATATTTTACAGCGAATTGTTCAGTATCAAACAAAATCACTGAAATTTTAACTAACCAAATAAAATAACAATACTTTGAGAACTTGCTGACTTTGGTGGTGCACCGTGTATTTTTGTATAAAAACTCAAAACAATAAATAAACTTGCCTCGAATATACAGTTCAGTCAAATATGGCGGCTCAAATTTCCCGCAATGCATCACTTCCAGTGACCTTGGTCTTGAATATATATATATAACCATTACAGATAAAAGTTACCGTGCTGAACTGGTTTAGAAGAAGAGTTATTTATTTTTAAACATATTAACATACCCCGATTGTATCTGAACCTTCAAAGTATCCTTCCACTGGTTGGTGAAGTATAAATGTCGCAGAACATTGACATTTGTTTTCGTAAGGCTGCCATTTTTTCTGGTACCGCAGACTCGGGTCCAAGCAGACATCTATCAGTTACCATCCTCCGTCGCAGAAAGCGCGCGAAGATTGTAAGCAAGCGATTGGTTAGTTGATATAATATTTTATTTCGTGCAAAATGTCGATGCTGTTTTCTTTAAGATTAAACGATGTTTGTAGATAAATATATTTCTTTGTTTTGGAACTTCATAAATAACTACTATATATTGTTTACTAATAAAAGAAACAAAAACGGACAATTGTTGAGCATGCGCATTGCCGATAAACCGCACGTGTGAAACAAAAACCCCCACACACAACAAAAAAAAAAAGATGGCAAGCAGTCGCAGCATCCTTGTTTACTGGACACAAGAAAACAACTGGTCTGTCTTGAAAGAAACCTGCATCAAGGAAGGTTCTTTAACTGTAGGAAGTACGGTGCAAGCATATTATCTGAGAAAAGTTTATCCGGCCATTTTAATTGCAATTTCGGGTAAGTTTGCATGTTTTCATTTAACAAAATCGAGGTCAATCTATCTTTTCGAACTTAAAAGTTAGCATTCCATATACAGAAGATTTTTTAAAAAATATTTGTCTACGGCAAGCCTATATGAACATCGATTAACGATAGAAAAGTAGCCTACAAGTTTGATGTCACATTTCACCATCGTCCACTTTTTTAAAAAAAATACAATCATAAATGTTGCTATCGGTATAGATATAAGAGATTTTGATCGCAATATATGAAACCTGATAAGCTAGTGAAATTGTACATGTGTATAGATCAGAAGCGGAATTTGGTTTATTTTCATTAACTATTGGGTGTAAATGTTCGAACTGGAAGAGTGGTTAGCTTTAATACGGTAGCCGTGCATTGGATAATTTTCATACTTTTGAGGTCTAAAGAAACGAAACGGTAATAACGTGTTCAGTCTGTTAATGGACACATTTTTTTAAATCGAATTTCAGAGAACAAGTCATCTATAGAGAGGATTGAAGTGCATTTTAAAAAATTCCTCCTTGGAGTCAATGCACATGTTGATGAAGAAGAAGAGAGGATAACGAAAATCAAGAATGAATTCAGTGAGTATGTGTGTGTGTGTATACATATGCAGCCAATATAGATTCAGTTAGATTGCAATAATTCAAACTTGCATTACAGCACCAAACTTGGCTTATTTTAAGGTAGGGATGTGTAAATGATAACTTAATTGAACATATATATTTACAAGCATACTTAAAGTTTTAATAACACTAAATTTGTATTAAATAGTGATTTAGACCATGTAGGTACTATTTTTTCCAATATATCAACTTTTTAGCACATTCTTTAAAATATTTCTCATGCAGTCCCATTCATGACTGACACACCAGTTGCTTCAACCAAGAAAGTTACAGCTACTCCAAAGACTGAGGAGAAATTGGGTGGATTGGTACCAGAAGGTATGACATTTTCAGAAAACTATACAGACTGTATAGACTTTAACTACAAATAATGAAAACTAATTTATATTAAACAAATCTTGATGAAAATAATAATGTCTTGCCAAAAGACAGTTGTTGACAATCTTATTTTAAACATTTTTATGACTGAAAAAATGAATATATGGATTAAAGTTGAACCTAAAATTAATAACTTAAACATTTATTTTACCAACAATATTTGCAAACACTAATGAGTTTAATACTTAATGACTGGGAAAATTCCCTGTTGTCCTGCAAGAGTAGAACAGAAACAAAAGATCCATCAAGCAGTATAAGCTACCACCTTGGCTTGTTGTGTAACTGAAAATGAATATGCATATTAAAGCTTAATTAAGAATGTTATTGTTTGATTAAATGCTGCCTTTCATTCAACCCACAGCAAATTCTTTAAAATATTTCTTATACAGTCCCATCAGTGACTGACAAACCACACCTTTCAACCCCAAAGAAGAGTGCTGCAGTCCCAGAGAAGATGGCCACGCCAAAGAAGATAGCAACAAAGAAAACGGCCACTCCAAATAAGATCACTCCAGAAAAGACGACTCCTAACAAGAAGTTACCCAAAATGGATGGATTGGTACCACAAAGTATGAAATGCTCCCATGTCTTATATTCTGTCTTTAATTATTTTTAAAGGACACCTACAAACTTAATATCCTTAAATTGCTAAATTTAATAGGATTCTGCCCACTGGTTTCAAATGAGTCAAGTTTAAATAGCTTTTCCCAAACTGCTATTAGTCCATTTAATTATTTTCAGTCTGTAAGCAAAGTCTGAATTTTTCCAAAACTGCAAATATCATTTCATTTCTGTTTGTCAGGAATGTTATTTGGGTCACTCTGCTTTAAATTTATAAGTTTCATAATATTCTGATATCCAAGATGTTACCAGGTGATTGAATATTTTACACTGATTCTATTTGTAAAATGAATAAGACTAAAGCTTGACATGTATATATGTATTGGGTTATGTAATGTACATCAGATTTGAGATGTTGATTTATAGCTTATCAAATATTAATTGCTTAACAGAAGTGTACTTAAGAACTAGACTTACAATCTGAGCATGTTAAAAAATAATAGAAATGTAATAATGAGATTTACTTATAATGACATTAAGTATATGAATGGGCCATTAAAACAGCAATCTGTTCAACCAATATTGGTTGGCCATTAAATGTCCTGGTCATAATAGTTACATGTAAAACAAAACTTAAAATGAGTAGCTTTCTTAAGGGATGTTTCACATCTGATTACATAGTGATGACAGTTCCAATAAACTCCTGTATTTAACATGCACTTTTTAAATACACCTTCTCTTGGTTCAGTCAGTTTTGGGAAAAGTTGGCCACTATCGGAATTCATGTAAGAACCCTGCATTTTCTATAAATGTTCGTTTCCTTAACTTGTATTCTTTTTTGATGCATGTAAATATTCATCTAATTTATCTTCCTTTAACTTGCAGTGAAGGGATCAAATGAGGGAATAGACTACCTCAGAAAAGAAAGTGAGAGCAACAACTCCAGGTAAAATTGTATAGATATTCCATCAACTGAATATTTTTGCAAGGTTGACCTTTAAGGATAATAACATTGAAAGCATGTTACACTTACTAGCATGAAACTTGACAGATATATTGCCCTAGGGAGAAGCCCTATTGTTTTGGGGGTCAATGGTCAAGCTTTGCTATAACCTCATGTGGACATGGGCATTCTGTGCAATAAGCCAGGATATATAACACCCAGGGTCATGAAACTTCATAGTAAATTGCCCTTGGTGAGAGGAAGAACCCCTTTATGCTTGACGCCATGAAGGAAAACATTGGTACACAGTGACAACATGCACATAATTTTCACAGTATTCTGGTCTTTATTTTCACAAGTTACGGAATGGGTGGGGTGCTACCTTTCATCTTTACAATGAGATTTATAAAAACTTCTATGCACAAAAAGCTAACTGGCAAAATGTCATTTAATTCTCCATTAGGTAATTTTTTTATTCCCCCCCCCACACACACACACATTGGTACTCCTGGTGTATTCTTATAATCATATCAGATTTTTATTAGGATAAGCTAGTTGCTACCCAGATTCGGCTGAAATGGAAATAGGGAGTTTAATAGGCTCTAGCTGTATTAGAAATCTGTATTTTGCATTATCAAAACTATGCTTTGTGAAATCTGCAACATTTAACTGTTTACACATGATGACATCTAGTAAATATTAAGACATTAACAAAATAGTATCGTTGTTGTTTATCGTCTTGCATCTAATTTTATACAGGGATAGACGCATTAGAAAACTGGAAGACGACGTTAAAGCACTCAAGGAAGACAATAAGTATTTAAGACGGAAATTACGAAAACTTGAAGAGAGAAATTCTCTGCAGGATGTCAGTGGTGAATCGAGTGTTCAAGAAGTAAAACAGCCTGCAGCAGAGGGAGAATGCTGCAGTGTTTCTGCTCCAAAGGAAGACACTCTTGATGACATTAAAAAAAGTGTTCAACACATAAAATGTGATAAAGACATTTTTAAAGTGTTGTGTCTGAAGATTTTCTCAAAGGATGAATTAAAGAATTCTTCAAGAACAGGGAAAAAAACCATTAAATGTGTGGGCACTGTAAGACCACCACTTGATATTCAAAAACTGAGCAAGCTGGAATTGTTAGTTTTACAGTGTACCACAATGGACAAGGACTTGTTTTACAAGAAACTTGAAAACTTACAAAAAATCCTGAGGAGAAGTTAACAGGTTCTTTTTTATATATATATACATCGGTCACCCTAATTGTGATCAATATCATTATGAAATGATAAAACATTTTTAATAAATTCTGTTCTAATAAATTTGATATTTGTCAATGATTTTTAAATAGTGCTTCAATTTTAAACAGGATTGGCATAAATGTATTTTGACATTTGTTTATGTTTCTAGAAAACTAATCTGCAGTGCAACATTTAATTTAAAATTGTATACACCCATCTGAACACAAGGACTATTACTAAAGATGTTAGTAGTCAAAGGGAAAGTTATTTTCACAGGAAAACTATTATTTGCTTTTTCAAAAGCTTTCCCGTGTATCTTTTCATAATCAGCATCATCAATCTGAGCTTCTATTTCACAGAAAGAGATGTTATTGAATTTCATGAAATTTACTTCCATAAACTATAAAGAACGGAGTTCATGAACAATAACATTAGTTCATGAACTAGATTTATGTTCTGTTCATGAACAGTTCTTGATTTGTTCATGAATAGTTCATGAACCAGTTCATGAATAGTTCATGAACCAGTTCATGAATAGTTCATGAACCAGTTCATGAACTAGTTCATGAACAGTTCTTAATTTGTTCATGAATAGTTCATGAACTGAAGATTCATGAAGTGGCCATTTTCTGTTCAGGTACTAATTCATGAACCAGTTCATGAACTAGTTCAAGAACAATTCATGAACAGTTCATGATTTTTTCACAGGGGACCTACGATTTGTTAACAGGTCATAACTTGGTAGTCACACAGGTGTGAGAAGTTTATAACATTTGAATCAAACATGAGATTTATCAGTTTATCTTTCTTGATGTAAACAAAAGTTGTTTTTATTTCCTAAGAGATTTGGTGCATATTGGAGCGTGTTTTTGGAGCTGGAAATATTTATGCATTGGTATTTTTCAATGGCATTTTAAATTTATGACTATAATCTTTTCAAGGAAATGGGAGGTAAATTCCTTGCCAGATGACATATCGAAGAATCCTACCAAGGTTAGCAGGGTGGGCGGTTATCAAACCCATGATCCTTGAATTATGTGTAAAATGAGACAATTAATTAATAAATATTATTGCATCATTATGTTTTTCTTGTTTAAATGAGAAGAGAACAATTTGTTTTAAATATAATTTATGGGGAAAAAGTACATAGTATATTACATAATTCATATACAATTCAGTTAGAACTTGGTATTATTATTATTATTTCATAATTTTAATTTAAAATAATAGGATTTGTCAGAAATAATTTTTCTCCAGTATACTGATGATAAATTGCCAGAACAAAACCTTTTGATACTGGCATTATTTATCGTGTATTGTCTGTTTAATAATTATTTACAACAAATTCTAAAAACACTGCTTGACCAATTTGCATAACAGCAAGCATTCTGACATGAAAGACATTATAAGTGATGGCAATCCACCATCAAACATGGTTGCCATTGCTAATAATAAAACAACCTTTAAATGACTTGTAATATTTTGCTGATCAAATTTTACCATGTTGTAAGAAGGGCGTTCAATTTTTTTAGAGATCTACCAATCCACTATCCAACATGGCTACTATTACTAAAAAAAAGAAAACCTTTTAAAACATTGACAGCACGTATAATGTTTAACAGAATTTATCCAAATTGAATAGAAAACATTTTGACCTTAAGGGCATTTCATTTTTTTTATTGAGATTTTGAAAGTCTCCATCAAATGTTCTTGTTGCAAGAATAGAAAAACCATTGAATGTTTTCCTTTTAAAAAAAGAATTGTAACAGGGTTAGGTATTTCATGCATACTGTATGTAAAATGGTCACATGACGGGTTATTTGGAACAAAGTCTGGATGTCAGAAATACACACTTGGTGTGGAAAGCAGATATTTGCAAAACTTTCTGGCAATATAACAAACCCTTTTTGAAATAATTCCCCATTTCTGATATTTTGAGCTTTCTTTTTGAACATCTCTGTGGTCTTGAATTAAGTAACAGAAAGGAGCAGACAACCAACAAGTGTTGTAAAATTCAACAAATAGTTTATTTTCCAGGTTGAAGAATGTGAAAATTTTAAAAGATCATAACAGTATTGTTCAATTAAATCCAAAATAGTCCTAAAAGTTCTATCACAAGCCTAAAAGTATAGAGTTAAAATTTTGATCCAAATGAGATCCAGTTTTGAATGTGCTGATGTACCAATAGTCTGGAATGTGGCAACATGTTGACAGTCTTGAGGTATCAAAATTCAGAATAATCCTTTAATGAATTCACAGTAATCCCAAACTAGTGGTATGGTCCAAGCGGTATTAATGAGCACATTGTGATTCCTGTGAATAATTTAAATAAATAAATCCTTTCCTCTGAACACAACAATAAGACTAATTCCACTTCTGATGTTAAAGTGTAATTCTGAAGTTAATGACATTTATATAAAAAGCTAAGACATAATAACAGAACTTGGATAAGGGTAATTTGCCCATCAAATTCATAAACAAACCGCTTCTAGATCATTCTTAATTTCTGACTTGAGCTAGACCTTCAACTTAAACATGTTTACCTCCAGTTAAGAATGTCCTTAAAATATAATCTAAAAACATAGACAAGTATCATTGTAATATGTTTACCAAAATAAAACAAAAAGATGTGAACAGTCAGGTAGGTGCTAAACTCAATTACTGACTGAGGTCATTCACATGTACATATAATCATACATATAATCATGGAGAAAAAAGACAACACATAATACACATTAAATACACATAACAGTTTAGCATGCATACCCGTCTTTGCCACTTGGTGCAGTAATGATGTCATTTCATTTTTATCCATTATGAAAGACCACATTGGACTAAATTTAACAAGGCATTAGGATTTTTTCAATTAGATAGAAATAGCTTCTTTTGGTTTTATGGGTTTAGCACCATTTTTCAGCACATGATAGGTTATACACATCAGTATATATTTGGTTTAAGAACAACCACCAATCCATAGAAGGCTGCTTGCCTGTTTTCTTGAATAACCATGTTGGCCAAGTCAAGAATTTGAAGCCACATGGACATAGGTGAGATGTCAGTGATCTGTAAAGGTAAAGGTGAATGTCATCAACCACTCTGCCATATTGATTTACTAAACATTAATAAAAGTCACTAGAAACAACTCTTTAAAAAAAACCCACTAGATATAACTTTTTTTTCTCAAAATACCAGAAACAATTGTTTCTTTATAAAAAAGAATAACACTGGAAATTATGATTTCTAAAAACAAAAAGAACCCATATGAAACAGGTTGAGTAGAAGGTTCACTGTACATAGTAATAAAATCGCTGCATGAATATTTTATAAACAGATGGTTGTTTCAAGAAGTTAATGTCCCAAGTTTATGAAAGAAAGGAATTTTGTTTTGCTGTGATTGAACAACAAATCACTGAGGAAATAGACTGTTTTCACATACATATGCTAGTAGTTTAAACTTCTTGGAATAATGGTAACTCTTGGAGTAATTTTGTTAAGAATCTTTAGGAGGTTGGGTATCGTGAAAATAGGGCATCTTGAAAATAAAGTTAATTTATACAGAAAAGTGAACTAGTTCATTAGAAAAAAGATCACTATTGAAAATGATCCCATTGCAGTTAGAACATGAGTCTTCGGCCATTGAACAGGCCTGGTCCTTGCTTCCCAGTCCTGTGTTTGGTTAATTCTGCCACCCGTAGATAATAAAAATGTTTTTTTGTTTTTTATTTTACCTCAAAAAACGTTTTTTTTACGTTTTTTTATATTTGGTACTTCCAAACAAGTTGCAGTTAGGGTCTTAGCACAGGTGACGTCCGCCTCTGCCTACGAGAGAAACTGGTCAACATTTGACTTCCTTCACACGAAAAAGCGAAACCGTATGCAGTTTCTTGAGAGTGCGAGATGTAGTGTTTGTGCATGCAAATCTTTGCCTAGAGTGGTCAGATCAGTCAGATGGTGATAACGACATTGAGTGAAAAAAAATTCAATGTTATCTGGACTACGGTGTAAAGCTTTTGACATTTTTTCATATTTGTATCACTGAAACTTTAAAACTGGTATGTAGCGTGTAAATAAGTAAAATATTGATTTTTGTGTTGCCTAAAAACTACTGGAACGTTTTATTTTGTTTTTTATTTATTGAGAGAAATAATGCAGTTTTTTTTACGTTTTTTATTTTAATTTTAACGTTTTTAACATCTATGCTGCCACCTTAGTTGGTGGAAGGCATTTATTGGAATCATTTGGCTAGAATATCCCCAATTAAACCTCAAACAAGTAGAGGACACTCCAACATTGCAACCCAAATACTGGCCACTTTGATTATGTAAGATATTTTTCATCTGGCAATATACCTTATACATTTATCAAGTCAAATATCTAGATCCTCCCGTTTCTGGACACCTTGTTTTCAAACTTTGTAATTATTTGTAATAGTATGTAACATTTTTTCACACCAGTACATTTTCGTAACAAAAACATTCAGTTGAAGCATAAACAATTTTTATCTCAAAATGTGGTGATTGAATACACCATTATCAGACCTATAAAATTGCTTTCGTTACACAAATTATATTATATCAGAGTTCTTCAGGTGGTTTTAATTTCTTCTTGGGGATGTACATTTTCACCATTCTTGAGCATTATAGAAACAAGTTACAGACTGGTATGTTAAGGCCAAAGTAATTTTAATTTCAATACACACTACTGTACATCAAACTCAAACTATGTCCTTTCTTACAAAAAGCCATGAAATCTTTAAGGCGGAGACAATCTGTTCTATTTAGCATTGCCATTATCTTGACTCCATGGGTATACATGTACATGTGCAACGACTTCTAAAATAGTACTAACAACTGCCTGACTAGGCACTCGACACCAAGAGGTTTGTGTTAGGTCTGGTTGGCCTGGTGTCAGGATAATGTGACTGGGTGGGACATCATGCTACATGTCTGTGGCATGATGCCCCAGTGTTAGACATCACTATAAACTGCCACACTGCAGACGTCATAGCGATTTGACTGAAAAATTGTTAAAGCTACTTTAAAAAATCCACATCACACACACACACACATTTACACGTGCAGTAAAAGTGGGAATTCAGTCTAAATGCTATATATAAATTGGTTACGCAGAAAATATTAGTGTAGGCTGGTCATTTATTAAATGTTTAAAAATATATATATATTCAATGTAATATTTTTTTTTACCATGGGTGAAAACAGTGCTAGGATTAGCAATGAAAAATAGGGATGGTTGGCCGACTGGAAACGTTATTGGGGGACCTTAGAAGCATGCCTCTTGCTCAGCTAGACATTTGTTATAACCATAATTTGTAAGTAGCAGTGTACCCATATGAAGATAAAGAACAACAAACACCATAATTGCAACTGTTATTTTTTATTTGTGAAAGAAAACATGAATACATTATCATGGTAGCATGTACATGTAAGTGTTCTTTATTCACATGGAGGGTTATAATACCGCCACCATCACCATTTTTTTTCTTTTTGGTATTATACATGCAGAATATAATAAAAATACTGCGTTTCATCTTCAAAGAAAAAAATATTCAGACTGAGAATTTTTTTGTTGCTGTCATGTCTGAAAATTTGGATAAATGATATTGCCTGTCCGTGGATCGGGAGTCCCAACTGAACAAATTTTGTATGAAAAAAATAATTATTTTAGCACCACCTTGGCAGTCAGCCACAGGCATTTGTGCCACTGGACTTGGCACGGTATTACAGTAGGGTGTTTTTATATCAAGGGACAGGAGAATATGTCATGACAAAAACATGTGTTCTGGTATGAGTATAAATACTTTAAGCATGCCAAACAGCTTGCAATGTCAATTTGAACATTCCTTCAGCTGGAGAACTTGTCCAAACATGATGTGCATATAATTGCATAACAATAGGCATCTGGTTCCCTTTGAAAATAATTGTTTTAGAAATATGTTTTTTGGGGCTTTAATGCAGTTTTTCAGTGCATGATACTACATGATAACCATTATAAATGGTGGAAGAAGAACCAGGGAAAACCCTGGAATAACCAATGACCCAATGGAACCTTATGGCAAGCTGTCTTGCATACCCATTTTGGCTGAGGATGAGACTTAAACCAACATGGACAGAGGTCAGTATTCTGTAAAGGTGAGCACCTTATGCCACTAAGCCACCTGGGGACCCTTACAAGTATGAAGTAGAAACTATTTTTACCCTCATTGCTGATGTCATATTAATTTTATTTATACGATGAATAATCATTGATGTGTTGTTTTTCTTAAAACATTTATGGTTTTAATTATTGAAAATTTGCTGATAAACTTAGTCATGCAATTATTTTGTCCAATTTATTTTTGTTGAGTTACATTAATAAGCTATAAAAAAAACTTAAAGTACCAGTTACCATTACTTTGAAAAAAGACCCAACTAATTACTTTAGACTGGGGGTAGTTTTATATCAGTAGACATGCCAAAGAAACATGATATAATAATCAACTTCACACATTCTGCTATGGAAGATGATACGAGTGTGGAGTACATAATGGGTCAAGATTTTCAATTATCATTCACTTCATTTATTTTGAAGAAGAAAAAAAATAGATATTGATTGATGTGGTTTCCACTCATCTGTTATTTAGAAGAAAACGGATTGGAAACAAAATGTTATGAATGCATGTCAATTTTGAATCACACCCCCCCCACATGCTGACACGCACACACAGGACATAATAAATGGAAGCCATATAATCTGACTTTGTCGTAATAGATCCTGACATTATTTTTATTAGTACATTCCGTAACTGTGAGTTGTGCTGTTGATATTCTAATTAAATATTAGATTTGTCTTGTCAAGATAAAAACATTACCAACGTCGTAATGGCAGTGTCATTAGCGTGCTTGACTCATGACCAATAAGTTGTGAGTTCAAATCCTACCACTGGACCAGTCTGGGTCAGCTACTGTGGTGTGCCCTTGGGCAAGGCACTTTACTCCATTTGCCTTGGCATGTAATAATGAGTTGGCACCAGTTTCTGGCAAGGCAAAGTCCGATTTGTTCAAGTGAAATTTCATAGAAGATGGTAATTTTTTCAACCACTTTGCCTTGTTATTTTGTTCTGTTCATTTCAGTTCAAGTCACATTAAATAAACAGGTATCTATAATAATTTCTTGCCAGGGACAACTTGTACTTCAGCTGTTTTAAACATGTCACTTGTTGCGATCAGTCGCAGGCTTTGAGAATTCCACTTTCTCTGAAATGTGCAGTACTATGTAGGTGCACAGCGAGTGATTCGTGTATTTTTCAGTTTCAGTTTTGACAGCCACTGCTGAGCTTAGTGCTTATCCAGAAAGATAGCAAAGTTGTGTCTGAAACAATTAATATTAGTACAAATCTTGTTTGAGTATTTGGTTTCCTTCGTTTTATTTCTACCAATGTATTTCTTATATAGATTTAAAAAGTGCCTTGTGTAATAAAGCAAACCGGGTTTGATAATTTTTTGTTCTTAATGGTTGAGGCTAAGATGATAACCCTTTTTTTTGGAAGAGTTGATTAAATAATTTTCTTAGATTTATTTCAGAGATGAAATGACATTATACATATACTAAGGGGTTGAAAAAAGCATTCTCCCTAATTTTCGGTGGTTAAAATCATACAGTACTTTACACTGATATTAGCTTAGGACAACTATATAGTGTATTAATCCCAATGTAAGGACTACCATATAGTGTATTAATCCCAATGTAAAGACTACTGTATAGTGTATTAGTCCCAATGTAAGGACTACTATATAGTGTATTTAAGGACTGTAGTATATTTGTCCCAATTTAAGGACTTTTTATGATAAATATGCTTTAGTAATTTATAAAAGTATATTTTTTATATAAAAATACTGGCCTGAATTAGGAGGGTGTGAAAAAGGCATGTATTAAGAATTATTATCAGCAAGGAAGCACGACATGTTTGTACCCTTATCAAATATTAGATGATTTTCAAAGTAATCATTGATTAATATATTTTCGTTTTAAAGAAAATGCACCACTATCAGTTTGGCCACAAGGTACCAAGCCTTGACCTGTCTAGTTTAGAGTGTAATTTTTAAAACTATGTTTAGTACATTTCACCTGTCCTGATTTGTGTGTGTTGTTAGGATTTTTAATTTAGCTTTAACAATTTTTCAGTCATATCACTACAATGTCTGCAGTGTGGCAGTTTATAGTGATGTCTAGCACTGGGGCATCATGCTGCAGAGATGTAGCATGTTGTCCCACCCAGACATATTATCCTGACACCAGGCCGACCAGTCCTAACACTAACCTCCTAATGCTGAGTGCCCAGCTGGGCAGCTGTTAGTACCATTTTTATAAGTCTTTGGTATGCCTTGGTGGGGTTTGAACTCACGACCTCTTGCTTTCTAGGCCGATGCTCTAACCACTGGGCCACCGGAGCAGTTTCCTGTCCTGATTTAGCTTGTTAATGAATCACTAAATCTCTCTTTAAGTTTTGTGGTTTATGATTTTATAACAAAATTCATACTGTACCATTCTTTTAAAGAAAATGCTATGCTCCCTTCTATTCCCAATTTGTTATTCTATTTTGCATGGAAGTTTATTTTATGGAGTTTTAATTTCTCTTCCAGGTAAAAGAATCACATTTTTTGATAGAATATGTGTTAGTAAATTCTGACTTTTTCACAAAAATTAAAGCAAAACATATTAGTTACACAGATTTGAAATTGTAAATGTTAAGGTGATTCATTTTGAGATGCAAAGAAGGTTCCAAGAACCAGGTGATAATCATGAAATTAGGGGCAGATACATTTTTAAAAGGATAATGCATATTTGTTTCAAAAATTGCTATATATCTTATTTTAAAAGTAAAATAGTGTACTGTTCAGGCAGACAGCATCAGTGCATTTTCCACATTATACAACAGCACAGGTGGCCTTTGTGGTTAGAGTGTCTGCTTTGGATGCATGAGGTCGTAGGTTTGAACCCCAGCCAAGTCATACCAAAGACTTAAAAAAAATGGTACTTGCAGCTGCCTCCCTTGTCACTCAGCATTAATAGGTTAGTGTTAGGACCAGTGGGCCTGGTGTCAGGATAGTGAGACTGGGTGTGACATCATGCAACAAGTCTGTGGCATGATGCCCCGGTGCTAGATGTAACTATATACTGCCTCACTGTAGACATCGTAGTGATATGATTGGAAAGTTGTGAAAACTGCATTAAAAATCCAAAACACACGCACACATACAAAACCACATTATACATTTTTCTATTATGAAAGCTGCATGTAGGTGGTGTTGATAGAACCCTAATAAATATGTCACTGATAAAATAGTACAGAAACAAGGATTTACAAATTGGTGATTTGTCAGATCATGTCTTGTGTGAAGTTAAATGTTCTTCCACATCATTATTACCTATATATGTAAAGATCAATCAAAATATTATCACATTGCAGATAGTCTCTATCTACAAAGATAATCTCAGATTTTTCAATTTTCCTGGTGAAAATTGCCTGCGAGGTGGGAGTGGAAATATAGCTTGCTTGTTAAATGTAATTGACATTTGATCTTGCTTAGGTCTTTGAGTTCACTCTTTTCTTGACTGTCATGAAATTGGCACTGATTTTGTCAAAGAAGACCATTCTCGTTAATCAAGAAATTGTAATGACTTCAACCAAGGGTGCTTTGCTCCCTATTGAATTTTACTCGAGTTGACATTTCAATTAGCAGGGTTTGTTCACTGGAACCATCAAAGGTTCAACAGTAAATATACAGGAACAAAAAGAGCAGTGTGGTCTACTAAGTTAACATTATTTATTGACCAGTCAATTCAACCTGTCATGGACAAAATGTACTAACTGAAAGTTGTTTTAACTCATATAATTAAAGATCCAATTTGATGATTAATTTCAGCTATTTATTTATGAGGAAAAATTCTAAATTCTTTGCATTATAAAAAGAACAGTTTTGTTACAGTAATTAAGAACTTTGGATGAGTTGTTTTTAATTAGTGTTTTATCTGGTACTCTAAATGACAAGTGAAATGTTTTAAGTCAGAATTAATATCATTTTGTTAAGGCACCTCCCCCAATATATGCGTTTTTCCAGTCGATCAACCATTTGTGGTTTTCATTGCTGACCCTAGCATTTTTTCCACCAAGGTACAAAAAAGGTTAAAAAGACCTCAAAATTGATTACTTTGAAGTGCTTAGTACATTATATATACTAATCATTATAATATATATGTTTAAACAAAATATCTACCTACTCTAATTTTGAAACCAGTGCAGTAGGACACATTTTTTTGTGCCTATTAAATGAGAATTGTTCCCAACAATTTTCTTTTACGGAATATTTTTATGCTGATTGCATACAAATTTATGGAATTGTTAGCCATGCCACATTTTCAGTATTATGTGGGAAGTTTTAAATAGATGTATACAACTACATTATTTATTTCTGGTGGTTGATTGAATTTTCCAATCCGCTGACCATTGGTTCCCTAAACGATATTCTGTCAAGAATATTGTACACTTTATTTATTGAATGTCAATATTTTCTACCAGACGTTTGTTTTCCATTTGTTTTGATCAAGCTGATACAAGCGCTTTGATTAATATTTCAACTCCCTTTGCAAAATTAATGTCAATCCTTTTGATTGTACTTTGAATATATGCAGATAACTTCATTTAGCTCCCAATTGGACAAACTCAGTTATTTATGAAATTGATTGAGAAGATATGTGTACATGTGTATTTCTTCTTTCACAAGTTTTTCAGTCAGTCCTATAGCCAGTCAAATTATATAATATATTTGGTGGTTGGAATGGATTGGAGTTTCAGTCTTGCAAAAAAATTCCAGCAATCATATTGTATTGTTTTAAATTACTGCACTAACATATATCCTGGATATTTTTTTTTTGTTGCCTTGCTGAGTTTGTCAAAATAATTTCAGCTCTGGAATTTATGTATCTCTGTCTGAATCTTCGTTGGTTAAAGTTACCAGAGAAAGGATCTGCTTTTTATGAAACATGACTACATTGTAACATTTTTTGACATCTGTTATTGTTTAACAAATAAATTGAAGTTGACATATACGATCCACTTCTGTCTCCAAAATAATTCATTTTATGTTAACCAGGTCCAACATATGTTTGTTTATGTGTATTTTGGAAGCTTTTCTTGTCTTTTTTTTTTTTGTTCTATACACAAAAACGGCATGCTGTTATTTATGTAAGTTTAGAGAAGCAACTGTTGTATTATCTTTCATGGCATAATGGCTGGTGTATGTACTGGACTTTACATTTCATATAGAATTTAAATTTTCATGAAACTTGTATTTTTGTTAAAATTTAAGATAGTAGAAGGCACCTTGATACAGATTTGACAATCACCTTAATTGTTAGTCATTTAGTACTTGTATCAGTGACACAGGAATAAACTAAGCACCCCACCCCATTCTGAGTTCCCCTCCGATTAAGAAAAAGAAAAAGCTTTTGATGGGAATGTTCCTTCTGGCATCCTCTGGCCCCTTTGCTGTTGTAGAGATGGGGTTGAGGGTGGTGGATATAATGCCACTGACCTGGATGCTATAAGCCATCTTGATAGTGATTTGATTATCTCCATCTTAATTGTCGGTCACTAGGTACTTGGATGCAGTCCATAAGTTGGTGACAGGTTGAACTCTTTAAAAGTTGCTATATTTCCAGGTATGTAGACAAAGATATTGACATCTTTTTGACACTGAATAGTCCATTTAATAAAGCTTTATCTGTGAGTCACCACATACCTATAGGTCTGTGTATAATTCTAGAGAGACTTGGCTACAGTCCCTTAGCTTGATAACAGTGGATTAGGTTTTATTTCAGTATTTTAAGGGGACTGTAAAATCTTTGTCCAATCTGAGGATGTTGAAGGTATTACATATCTCGGCAAGCATGCAGATCTTAAGATTGTTCCGTGGCCCATTGTCTTTGGATCAGAGATGGTAACTGTAGATTTCATGCTTTGTTATATTGCATGCTCAAACCAGAACGAACAACAGTACAGATGGGAAACCAAAGCTCTATGTTAATGGTGCTTGTGTCTTGTGGAGAGGTTTAGACTTTCAACCAGTCTAGCTATTTAAAGGAGGTACAGACTGATCCTTCACAAACTAGAAAAGATGAGAGATTAAATTTAAAAACAGTGTCTGAATTTATAGTGTTGAACACAGAATAATGTCATTATCTAGAAGTAGATCAGAATCTGTTTTACAAACATGGTTGTAAAGATGTTTTATATGTATAAGTGGAAACAAAGCATAAAAGGCACGTTTTTTTTCTCCCCCCATCTGGTCTCATGCCTGTTTAGAAAATTGTAGAATTTGATATCCATACTGTACCTATGGCTGTGTGTGCATGAAACTGTTTATTATTAGTACATACTTACTTTCTATATATCTAAAAAAAATAATTAAAGTAATTAGAACTATTAAAACTTCTGTCAATCAGTTTATCTATTGCTGAATATTAATTTGAATTTTATGTTTGAACGTGAGAAGTTTTGTGATTGTGAGGCCAGATTTACCTTCAGCATACGCATAAACATACCAGTGTTGCAGCAAGAGAAAGTATGTTTTCAGGAACCTTTGGCCCAATGGCTGACAAATTGACCTTTTTGCCTCTTGAGCGTATTTACAATGCAAACAGTCTCTTGTCCTTGTGTCCTCCTGTTTTGAGACCAGCCGGACACACTTGGCTTAACTCACTAGACCCATGGTGCAACGTGAAGCCAGTGGATCAGAGGTTAACTGCATCAGTCCCATATGTTTGATATGAAGTGTATTCTTATCTCCATTATGAAGAGTATTCAGAGCGTAATGTAATATGAAAAATGATTGGAGAACTGCAGGTATATATTGACAAGTCAGGAACAATTCGCACATGAGTAAACATGGGTGATGAAGGATGGATTGTTGATATTTACAGTTTAACTGGGTCAGAATCATCTCTGTGGGACAATTTCTGACACTTGGTATATCTGCAGAATTGGAGTCCGAAATAGAGTAAAGACAAAAACGATATACAGAGTTGTCCTGAATTGTACTAGAACAAGAAGCTTGTTTGACTAAACACTTAAAATGTATCAAGATGCCTATTTATTGTGATACACGTTGTATCGCCTCGTACATGCATCATCCCAGCCCTATTTAACATGGATTTGTTCATCGGACAGCTCATATCAAAATTAACTCTCCACATAGAAAATCAGCCTGCCCTCCCAATGAAATACAAATAATTTCATTATATTGTTAAATTACAGTATTATGAAAACCTTTTGTGCAAAGCAGAAGAATGTACCTGCCATCAGAAAACATTGTCAGAAGAAACATCACGATTTAATGGAACTTACGTAATAACATGTTTAGAAAATTTAACTGGCCCCATGGACCTGTATGTCTTCATATTAATTTGCCCGCCTCAAAACCTTTTAGTCACTGACCACCTGGTCGGCAGCTAAATCCACAACTGGTAATTTTGTTTTGTCAGTCTGTACATGTGTGTGCATGAAAATTCATTGTAGACTTTTATCAGGAGATGCCAAGGTATGACCCCTGAAATGAGTGTATTAATACTGGACAGTGCGGTGCCATGCTGTTTTCGGACAATGCAGATCCTATTGTGCCACATTTAACACTTTGTTTACACATGCCATATATACTGCTCTATAGGTTCATTCAAACTGCAAGCAACAAGTATCATGATCTCCCATAGTATAATGAACCTGAAGATCAGGGTCTGTGCAATTTCTTCTACTGATTACTCTAATAAACTGCACAGACCCAGATTAATGTGCAGGTAGATCTGGATCTGTTCTGTTTGCTGTTGAACTTGTCTTATAAGTGAGTACATATATGGTAGTTCATGTTCAGCAACTAAAAACGAGTTATTTCAAAGGTGATACAACCCTCGGGCAGGTATTGAGAGAAATAAAAAGCAAAAAGCATGCAGTGGGGCTTGGTTACTTCATTGAATAAATATCCCGATTAAAGAATTCAGATTTTTTTCATTAGCATCCTGAATTGTAAAGAATGTTGTAATACATCAGGGATTGCTATGTCCCTAGGTCATTAGAATGAAGGAAGTAATCTGGGATTGTACTAATTGTGTCAAAGAATATATTGTGAGTTATTTAAATAATTATTACATTGAACATGTGAGGTCACATGATTGCTTTGACTATGGTGACCCTTTTAGTGTTTTTAATGTTTACTAGTTTTCTGGTGTTACTAAATGTTTCATTATACCATAGAAGTCATTGTATGTGGGTAATTATTAATTTTTTTAAACTTGATTTTTCATCTGATTTTGGAGGGAAAAAAGCCTCAGTTTGTATTTGGTCACGATAGAATGTATTCCGTGGATAATGGAACAAGTAAGATTTTGTATTTGTACGATGTTGTGCTGATTTTTATCTTGCATTTTTGAACATTATACAGTTTATTATTATTATTATTATTATTATTTTTATTATTATTATTATTATCATTATTATGTTTTTATCAAACTTTAAGTATGAAAAATATTGTCATTTCATAAATTTATTTTTTTATTGGGAAAATAAATTATTGCACTCATTACAACATATCTGGCAGTTTAGAATTATAAAGTTCCGTATTTTAATGAAATTTTCAAATTTGTATAGAATAATAAAACTGATATCACCCTTTCCTGTACCCCCCCCCCCATGGCTTAACTTAAATTTAATAGAGGGGTCACATATATTCAACCTCAAGACATCAGTACAGGATCACTGTATGATTACGGCAGCTTGTGTACAGTTACATATATTCAATCTCAAGATATCAGTACCGGATCACTATGATTCCACCAGGTGTACAGTCACATATATTCAATCTCAAGACATCAGTACAGGTGCACCATGCCATTCAGCGAGGTAGTGTTCAGTCATATTCAATCTCAAGACATCAGTACAGGATCACTGTATGATTCCGCCAGGTTGTGTACAGTCACATATATTCAATCTCAAGACATCAGTACAGGATCACTGTATGATTCCGCCAGGTTGTGTACAGTCACATATATTCAATCTCAAGATATCAGTACCGGATTACTGTATGATTCCGCCAGGTTGTGTTCAGTCACATATATTCAATCTCAAGACATCAGTACAGGATCACTGTATGATTCTGCCAAATTGTGTACAGTCACATATATTCAATCTCAAGACGTCAGTACAGGATCACTGTATGATTCTGCCAAATTGTGTAGTCACATATATTCAATCTCAAGACATCAGTACAGGATCACTGTATGATTCTGCCAGGTCGTGTACAGTCATATTCAATCTCAAGACATCAGTACAGGATCACTGTATGATTCCGCCAGGTTGTGTACAGTCACATATATTCAATCTCAAGACAATTATTCAGTACAGGTACACTGTACCATTCAGCCAGGTTTAACTTTAGAAAATAAACAATATCGACATGTTCTCATACACACCAGATAGGGCTTCAGGCAAAATAATTTTGAATTTTTTGATTACTTCAATTGAAAATTTCACCTTCTTAATTGATTCTTTGAAGGAGGTAAGTTTGACTGTGTTTGCCTCTAATAAAAAATTGAAGAGGTCTTTATGAATAGAATTGGAACTGTGCTCACATTATCTGTCTCCGAATTCAATGATTTGAAATTATTATCCTGTATTTAATGATAAGCTTTTCAAGGACTGTCGCTTGTACTTGAGATTGTGGATTAATGCAAAGGAGAAAAATAATGGAGTCGGAAATTAAGTAGTAACCTTTGAATGGAAGAAAATTCAATAGAGGTTGGCTATTTTTAAAAAAATAGATGACTTTCATTTCTTCAAGAAGTATGTCAAAATTTTCATCAAATATGGATCTACAGGTATCCTGTGAACTTGCATGGGAAATGACAATCATACGGCTAGCGTTCTATTATTACAAAAATGGCTACTCATCTTTGGTGAGGTTTGTTTCATCCGTCATGACAGAAACTTCCAAGACATAAAACATGTCATGTGAGGCCGAGTTCATAGAACTGAATGATACATAAAACAGGAAGGAGAAAAAAGAATGCAGAAAAATATGAACTATGCCAAATATAGCATCATGTTGAAAAACAATCACATATCACACAAAAATACAACCATACCAATGTACCTTTATTGGGCTCAAAGTTACTAGGCTAGTAAACTTTTTTTTACTATTGCAGTGGTTAATCTCAATATGTGTCTGACATTGTTTTGTAGGAAGGACTTAAGTGACAATTCGGCAGGACAAGTACATTTTGGATCTACTTGTCCGTCTGGCTACAAAGAAATTTATGTTAATAATCCAGGCCTGCTTTGGCTTCCGTGATTATTATCTTATGTTTAGTTATTTAAGGTCATAAAAATACTTTTAAAAATCCTTGATTTGAATCAAACAAATTTGGACCTTTTTGATGTTATATTTTTCAAATGATTTTACATAATTTTGGGGTTTTCCTAAGTTTAGTACTTTCGTTAGTTGAGCTAAAAATATGATATTGGCTGATGAGAAGTGGAGGCCAGTAACTATATTGTACAGCTCAATTAGAAACACATTTTGTATAGACCGCAGTTGTTTTTAAAAAAAATCATAGTGATCTAAAACTGTCCCCATATCCTTACAAGTTGTTGTTTTGCAAACAAAGCTGAAGTTGTTAACAGGAAACTAAAATGTTTTAGCACATGTGACCTTGAGAAGTCTAAATTATGTTTCTGAAAGTAACAATCTATAATCTGTTTTGTATTGTTGACATAAAATTCCATACAATGTTAATTTTATACAATGATTAAAAGATTGTTTGATATGATGTCTGATTTGATTTTATAATATGCTGCAGAAATTGATGACTTTTCTTTGCTACTTAATTGATTAAATTGTAGACTACTGTCATTTTTTCATTTTTACATATGATTGTAGCAGATATTAGTTACCATATATATATTCAGATAAATATCCAATACAGTTGCAAACAACATTAACCTTGATCAGCTTTCTCATAATGTTGTGACAGAGATGGGTCATTGTAGTATGTCATAGTGATTTCCCCTTACAAACTGCATAAGCCCAGATCTGCCAATGCATAATGTGATGGCAAATATGGGTCTGTACAGTTTGCAGTTGGATTTGACATGTGAATTAGTATATACAGTAGTTCAATTTTGCTAATTAAAAAAAATGTTTGATCACATGTGGCACATGTCTGTAATTTTGACTAGTTTGATGAGCATATTACAACCATAAAGTTGATTTCATTAAACATAATGGAAGGAATGTATTATTATCACATGGTACAGTCACTTCCAAAATACGACTAACCTCCTCAGATTAGAACCATGATATTATCGGTGTCAATATCGCAAAAGCAAAATCTGATGCTGAAACCTGCGATATACTTGTCAGTAAGTAAACATTTGTCAAATTGTTAATTCCTTAGATTCTGGCAGACTTTTCATGGAAATCCGTGACTGATTGATTGCTACATCATTCAGCCATGGAGAGTAATTCTTTTGTGGATTTTAGCCGCAGGCAGTTCTTTGTCTGCATTCTTTACAATAAATGTTTTTGACTTAAATTTACACAAAGCTTATAGGCAGATTGCCCGCAGATTTAATCAAATGATATTTATGGTTGGAAATTAAATGTAAAACCCAAGGGAGAGTTTTTTAAGACATTTTTTGACATTTGCTTATCATGGAATAATGTGTAGTTATGTTGATTGACTCTTTTTTTGCTATCACTGTTTTGATTGGCTATCATTTCTTGCCATCAGTGTTAAAGTATATATATATTAAACAGACTTGCTGATTTTTATCATCCATTTTGTACCAGAAAATTGATTTTTTTTTCTTCTCACTTTGAGTAAGGTGTAATTAATTTGTCTGTGAGATTTTTAAGTCAGTTTATGCATTCTTTATATCGAATTTGCAGCAGAGTTGATTTTATAGAATCATAATTTGAATGCAATTATTTGTACAAATTGATTATTTTGACACTTTATATCAAACTTTTAATTGCTTATGACAGTGGAATTTATATTTTGTGAGAAAAAAGATTGAGCTATTCGGCTAATTTAATAATTCTGTTTTATACGGTGAAAGTTTAAAAGCCATAACTAAATGAGTAGATTCCCAGAAAGTCAGTTATAGGTATTCCTTTGTGTACAGTTTTATAAATCATAAGAACATGATAATAAGAGTTGTAAATTGTACAGGATACATTTATCTCTTTTTTGCAAGAATAAGCAAGTCTTTTGGATTTAATCCAGTTTTGATGAACCTCAGCAATCAAAACAAGAAGTGCATACATGTGCATAATGGTTTACTGACAGATGTCAGTCACTTGCTACCTGTCAGTGTTTTTCAGTGGACCACCAACCAACCAACGAGTACTGTATATGCTTATAAGTGAGGTCCAACCACAAAAAATATTGCTTAACATGCCATCATATTAAGGTCTATCTTGCATGTTCTGATTTTTTGTAACAAACCTCGTATACACAGATCTGCCAGCACATTATGCAATGACAGATCTGGGTCTGTGCAGTTTGTGCCTGGATTTGATATGTACAAGAGTATACAAATACCTTTATTTGGGTTGCTTGTCAGAGCTCTGAGGGAGAGGACTCAGACACCAGGGTTATTTTCAGTAATTTTATCTTTGAAATCATCATTGAGACAAACCAATCTCAAGTTAATATCATTTCAGATTGTCCCAATATTTATCCTTTTGACCTTTCTAACTTGAATGTTATATTGAAACTTATTTTCTATTTTGGAGGGGGGTGATATGGTGAGATTCTCATCACAGAAAGCATAATGGAATTTATTTTTCAGATTTTGTTAACTTCATTTCAGATAAATAGGAAAAAATTAACTAGTTTTGAAGCTGAATGCAAGAAAATGGGGCTTGGACCCATGTACAATTATGAATGACATGTACAAATGTATGTCATGAAAATTTTGCTGTTTTACAAACAGTTTCAATGAAAATGTCAAGATACAATTTGTTTCAAAAGATGGAGATTCTGCTTGTTCAAAAGCTAATGAAGGAAAGCAGAAAGGTTAAACATCTCTTCATTCCACAATAGGTGTATTAGACGGATGAAATTTGAACATTTTGTGCAAACAGATTAATGAAAAACACATCTTTTTCATCATACATGTACGTATGATGGTGTAATTTGAAGCATATGGTCCATTATTGTGGCATATCACCATAGTAACAGTCAGCCTTCTCTTAATGGTCTTTTATTGTGGCATATTACCCCCACCATAGTAACAGTCAGCCTTCTCTTATAGTCCTTTATTGTGGCACATTACCCCCACCATGGTAACAGTCAGCCTTCTCTTATGGTCCTTTATTGTGTCACATTACCCCCACCAAGGTAACAGTCAGCCTTCTCTTATGGTCCTTTATTGTGGCACATTACCCCCACCATGGTAACAATCAGCCTTCTTTTATGGTCCTTTATTGTGGCATATTGCCCCCACCATGGTAACAGTCAGCCTTGTCCTATAGTCCCTTATTGTGGCACATTACCCCCACCATAGTAACAGTCAGCCTTCTCTTATGGTCCTTTATTGTGGCACATTACCCCCACCATGTTAACAGTTGGTCTTTTGTTATGCTGCATTTGATTATTAGAAACTATGCAGTAGGAAAAAGGCTCCAGACATTTCATGAACGTTGAAAGGATAGTATTCGATAACGATGAGAAGAGAAAATCCATTAGAGCTATGTTACAAAATGAGTGCGTTTCTTTCGGACACTATGCCACACATTTGATGAATTTTCAAAGGCTTAATAAAGTAGGTCATCAAGAGGTATGACTTGGGCTTAATGTGAGACATCTTTTGTTGGCACACACAGTCAAGCAAATTCATGTAGAATGATGGAAAATCTTACATTTTCACATGAAATAATAAGGATATATTTTTCACATGTAAATCTATGAATGAAAAAATAAGAAAATTATTTACTGACAAGTCTGTATATTTCACAGTTAAGTATATAATATTGCATATTTTCTTTTTTCTTTTTGCATACACATTGGTGACATGGTGTTCTTAGACCATCACTCTGTATAATAAAAATGTAATCACTTTAAATAAATTCTATGGCTGAGTGAGCAGTGGTACAGAGGGGACACCACCTTGCTTTACCCCCCTGAGAGTATATATACATATAATTGTTGTATTTATCCACAGCAGAAAATAATTTGAACTTTAAAAAAGAGGGAAAAAATGCTTTAATTTTCAGAAAATAAAATTGTTTTAATATCTGTGCCCCACTTGAAGGAGATCCCATTGAAGTTATATGGATTTAAGGGGGCTTCAGTTCACTTTTTGTTTGTGCACTAGTCTAAACTGTGAGTCGTGAGGGTGTTTTCTTAAATTAACAACTATGGTTTCATGTTTTTGATTGGATTCATAAAGGCAAAGACAACCCGGACAATAGATGTAGAATTGAGACATTCTTCAGGCTTTGTGGAATTCCACCAAACAGAGCGATGGGAACAAAGCTTTTGTTGAACAACTTTGCCCAAATTAGGATTAATCATGGTTAAGTTCCTTTCTCACAGAATTGCTCTACAATAGATTAATAGCTACACACATTTTAGCTTTAGGCCTTGTCCAATACATGATTAACTTTGACAGCCTGTTAGAATTGAATCAGAAAATTACCTAAGTTTTGGACGCCACTGACATCATTATTCTTGAACTTTGTTCAGAGTTTATTATGTGTATGCCTCATTAGCAAGAAAAATAAAATGACATTTTTGTTTGTCCTTTACTTATTAATACCTAAAATGACTAGATTCAAAACATGTTGCCAATTAAAATATTACTCTCTGTCGTACCCTGACATGTGCCGATTCCTATGATTGGTACTATTGCTGGCAAAGGAGTGAAGCAAATTATGTGATTTAAAGGCATACCAGAAACTTGTCAGATGTTCAGGGCTAATGCCTCTCATTTAGACAACTGCCGTTATACAGACAACTGCCAGTATATAGACAACTGCCGGTATATATCTGATACAAATTTAATTCATATTATTCAGTGTACACTAAAAACCATTTACCGCAAATTCATGTGTGGTTTGTGTCGAGATGAATATGGTTTTCTGTGCTGATGCAGAGGTGTGTTTATTTCTTTTACAGCAATTAGTGAATTGATTTTCATACACTCTAAAATCTACATAACTAAAACCATTTTTTTGTTCAAATGATTCCATTTTGATCTCATAATTTATAGAGGGAATCTTGTGACACCCTCCATCTCTCAGTAATTACAATTCTGTTTCGGCCACACAATGAAAATTCACAAATTTTGTTCATAGGTTGCGTATGTAGTCACCATTTACTATGCGAGGTTTAATTTTTGGCCCCCATACCTAGGTTTCCTGTAAAGGTGTCAAAGGTCAAATACACAACAATCACAGTGACATTTTAAATATTTGCTCCTAACAAACTACATGGACCTAGATCAGCCTGCACATTATGCAACAGTAGATCTGGCTTTGTGCTATAATAATTTGGACTGGACTTGTAATTGAGTGCATGTAATATAGGGTTACAAGTCAGTACACAGGGGTTGAAAATTCACTTGCAAAACTCGAATGGCAAATGAAAATTTCTTGTGTTCAGGTTTCCCAGAGCAAAATCTTGTCACTATTTATCTTTAATAAAAGCATATTCTGATAAGAATATTACTGATTTTGTTCATTGAAAGTTTATATTTTCTATAGAAGTTTTTGGTTTTTATTCTAGTTCTTATAAACACTTTGCTCTGAATGTGGATACTAACAAACAACACTTAGCAGAGCAAGTCTTTCTTGTGGCTGCTTACAACTGAAGTTCATAGTGTCACATAATAAAGTCAGCATCAACTTTCATTATTTCTGAAATAATTGGTTGTGTAAAAGATTTTTAATTGTAAAATGTTTTTGTGAGTACATTTTTTAAAGTATTTTCCAGATGGGGTGAGCAAATTTTGGTGGAGTTTCCTTTTTATAGTACTTTCCTGACTGGTTGAGTATTATTTTTTTTAATAGTATTTTCCTGACTGATTGAGTATTTTATTTTTAGTATTTTTCAGACTGGTTGAATAATTGTTTTGTACTTTCCTGACTGGTTGAGTAGATTTATTTCCCTGACTGGGGTGTGGATTTTATTGATGAGATTTGTCAGACCCTGTTAGAGACAGTTCCATATTTAGATTAATTTGAACATTTTCGTGGCAAAAAAGTTTCTTCTCATTATACCATGGCGTTTCCAAACTAAGCGCTTACATTGTTTTTCAAATAGGGAAGAATGACATAATCATACCATATATATATAATGTATACTCACTTATAAGTTAAGAGCAAACAAAAGAGATCCTGATCTGCCATAGCATAATGCGCCTGCAGATCTGGGTCTGTGCAGTTTGTTACACTGATTACACCTTACAAACTGCACAGATGCATATCTTCTAGTGCATTATGCAACAACAGATATACTTCTGTGCAGTTTGCAACTGGATTCATTTTCTAAGCGAGTATATACAGGTCTTCCTTTAGACCACTCCAGTGGCCTAGTGGTTAGAGCATCTGCCTCGGATGCAGTGGTCATGGGTTTGATCCCTGGCCGAGTCATACCAAAGACTTACAAAAATGGTACAAACAACTGCCTCGCTTGGCGTTGACAGCATTAAGAGGTTAGTGTTAGGACTGGTCGGCCTGGTGTCAGGATATTGTGACTGGGAGGGACAGCATGCTACATGTCTGCGGCAGATGCCCCAGTGCTAGACATCATTATAAACTGTCACCCTGCAGACATTGTAGTGATATGACTGAAAAATTGGTAAAGCTATGTTAAAAATCCAAATCACACACACACAGGACTTCCTTGTAAGTTGAATCCAGTAGCAAATTGCACAGACCCAGATCTGTCATCATATATGCAATGGCAGATTAGGATCTATGGTGTTTGCAGTATTTAAAATTAGGTACATATATGTTACCTCAATTTATTCTGTTTCTTGGTGATGGATAATACTTGGTTGCATTGGACTCTAATGAGAGGCTAATGTTTGACCCACAGTTCAAAATTGAACTTATATCTCTTTTGACAAGCTAGCTAAGACCCTTAAAATGTATGAATTAAGAATTTGATCGGTACATTACCATCAAATTTAACTTGTTCAATTTATTTACAGCAGTCCTAATTACCACTCACTGTTGGTGGTCAACATTTCAGAGAATGTTGGATTGTTTTAAGAGGTATATATACAAACTGTGTACTACCATGGCTTCCAGATCAGACTGCATTTATTTCCAAACTCAAGTACTAAACAAACATGGTAGCTCATTTTTGGACAATTTACGATATAGTGCGACGCCACAAGGTAGTTGCCAATGAGTCTATTCATGGGAAGTTCTAAGCTTTTTGATTGGTTGTTGGCCTCTTTAAAATCTCTGGTACTAGAATTTTATAGCTGTTTAATGTATGAAATCAGGTAATTTCCCGTTTTGAATTGATCTTTTGGCCCAGTGAAACATCAGTGTCAGACAACTAGAAAGTGAATGTGACAAATCCAAATTTACAAGTCTACTCCAAGTGAATATTTTGTGGCTGTAAATCTACTTACTAGGGGGAGATCACTGTATTTACTAGGGGAAGATCATTGACAAGGTTCGTGCCACTAAAGCTTCGTCAGAATATGGAAATAGAAGTGTTGTCATCATGTGGAAGCATTCATTAATATTCCTCTTAATTGTACAAAGACTTAAACAGGTGAGGACAAGGTCTATTTTAGAACAGAAAGTTTGGGGTGGGGTGGGGATTTTATATTTTTGTAAAAAGGGGGCATTTCTGGAAATGGGGATTTCATGAGTAAAGGTAATGAATGAAAATATAATTCATAATTTTCACATATTTTGGTAAAATAAAATATAGAAAATGGCATGAATTCCTCAATTTTGCATCCTAGAATAGACCCTGGGGGAATTATGAATGTAAATAAGGAAATTGAACTTTAATGCTAAAATTGACCCTTTGAGAATGGTCCTTTTCATTTTCATATGCAGTGGGAGTTTAGAAACATATTTTTATGGTTACTTTTAAATCATCCAAGGACATCAGTTTCCAAGAGATTTTCATTTAGCCAGATTCCTTGGTGTGTGAAAGACATTTTTGAATGGCTATTTCACTTGTGCATGTGCAGAAGGGCAAATATTAGACTTTTTATTATTTTTGTTGTATCGGACCCATGATTTTTGTGTCCAACTCCTTGCCACTTTTTAATCCAAATCTCAAACTTATCCTACTTTTCTCAAAGGTTCACCTGTCTGTGTGCAGTTAGGAAGTACCACTCTACTTTATATCTCTGGCAAAAAGGCTAAAATCTGTACACAAACTCCAGTTTTATGAAAACCTGTAACTTTTGGCATAAAAAGATTAGGTCTAAAAAAAAAGATAATTGAAAAGTAATGAAAATAACCTTTAGAGATTTGAACTTAAGGCACAACATAGAAATAACTACCCATAATAGGTGTTAAATATCAGGACATTTTTGCACACCGGTGGACAAGAACCTTCATGTAATGCCTGAAAATTGGTTAATTGATTAATGCTACTGTACCTAGTTACCCAAAATGACACAACTGTTATTGTCTCTGTACAATAGATAATTGGTTAAAAATAGTCCGGAAAAAATCCAATGGTTGGACACTCCCCTAATAATAAGTATGAAAATTCTTTATGAATTGACTTGAAAGACAGTCATTAGTTAAGTAATTGTTAAACATAGACTGTTTTAGTCATTTATGTAAATCATGTTTTCTTATGCAGCTCACCTGTAAACTACAATGGTTTTACTCATGTATGATTAACACCCCATTGCACAAGGCATTCATCCTGATATACTGGAACATCAGTGGCACACGTACACACATAGACATGTACACACATACACACACACAGAATTTGATTTCATTTGGTTTGTTTCTAGACACAGCAACACTTGGAACTTTATCTTATGAAGAGATAAGTTAAGTGTCTTGCCCAAGGATACACCATGGTCTCCAATCCAGTCTGGGGGCCCCGAGTGGCTGAGTGGTCTAAAGCGCTCACCGTTCCGGATCACTGCCATCTCACCTCTGTCTGCGTGGCTTTGAGACCAAGGCTCGGCTTGTGTGGGTACATGGGAAAGCCTGCCAGTAGCTTCTCGTGGGTTGGTGGTTCTTCCCTGGGTTTTCCAGGGTTCTTCCTCCACCAGTTATACTGGCTGCCATGTATAGCCTATCTTGTGCTGAAAAATGGTGTTAAGCCCTAGAACAACAACATCAACCAATCCAGTCTGGTATGAAACTGGGAATCAAACCTGCACCATTATTAACATGCCATCCAGTTCCTTATCCTTATAATGTGTTAGCTGATAATGCAATTTGTTGATTTGAAGCAGTATTATAGACCCTGATCTGTCAGCACATAAAATAGCGAACAGATACAAGCTATTCAACCTGGGTTATGCATTATTCCTTGTAAATATGGATACATCCACCAGATTTTCTTATCTCTAAACGATTAATCACTGAGGAAGCCAGAATAACCCCATTAAATCTTGAATCAATGTTTCCAAGTCGTTCATGAACAAGTTAGCAAAGACATTGCACACTACATCATCCTTGCTTGAATCTCTTTTGACACATTGTTACATCTGTGGATCTTTGAAGGGTAATGGCCATAATGTACTGGGGGTACTTACTTTTGGGATGTGATCCATCATCTGACTGAACCAATTTGCCATTTGTTTTGAAAGGTCTGTTGGACTGGCAATCTTCTCCAGGACAGTTGGATTTTTGATACCATTTTACTCCCTTATAAGTCAAGTCAAACTGCAAACAATAAAGATCCTGATCTGCCATAGCATAAGTCGATTGCAGATCAGGGTCTATATTGTTTGTTTTACTGATTACTCCAAACAAACTGCTTGGCGGGTGCATTATGCGACAGCAGATCTGGGTCTGTCCAGTTTGCAGTAGACATGGCTTATAAGTGAGTATATACGGTAATAGTCTGTGGGGGGGGGGGGGGAGAATGGGCCACCATGATGTGGACTAGTTGATCTAAGGGCATATCCAAATTTTGTGCCCAGCCCAAATATGGTGTGTAGAGTTGGGGATTGGTGAATGGGAGGGTATTGTTATAGGTATTACTTCTTAATGTATTCCTTGAATTTGACACCACCCACCCACTACCTCAGCAACAAGTAATAGTTCTTCCATGTCATAGCATGGGTAGAAGAAATCCTAGAACAGGACACAGAGAATAACACAGAGTTTGATTGGTAGAAGAGAAGAATAATGTGTTGCTGGCTGACAATTTTGTGAAGTATTAGAGAAGACATTCTTGATTAGGAAGCCACTGCAACAATGATATCCTTTGTCTCTCAGTCCTTATGACTTTAACTGCTGTATATACTCACTTATAAGATGAGTCCTACTGCAAACTACACAGAGCCAGATCTGCCATCACATAATCTGCAGGCAGATCTGGGTCTGTACAGTCTGTTAGTAGTAATCAGTAGAACAAACAGCATATGCCCTGATCTGCAGGCACATGATGCTATGGCAGATCAGGATCTTTGTTGTTTCCAGTTTGAGTTGACTTATAAGCAAGTATACACAGTATATTTTCTCCCAAACCACTGGGTGGAAATTCACCTAACTTTGTATTGGTTGCACGTGTAACCACATGCAAGAGGAATATAACATTTGGCATCTCTCCTTGAATAACCAGGAGGGGGTAAAAAGTCTAATATAAATTAAAAGAATATGAAATATAAAGATGTTATTTAATTTAATTTGGGCAATATATATTTGACCGATTTTGTTCTTACAACACCAGAGTTTTACAGACTTAGAGTGGGTGATTGGTGGAGATATTGAGCAAAACTTTGAGAAGCCATTGATGTAGTCCTGGCTGTGAAATCTCAGATCCCATTCCCGTGATGTATTCGTGGTTGTGAAATCTCAGATCCCATTCCCGTGATGTATTCCTGGTTGTAAAATCTCAGATCCCATTCCCGTGATGTAGTCCTGGTTGTGAAATCTCAGATCCCATTCCCGTGATGTAGTCCTGGCTGTGAAATCTCAGATCCCATTCCCGTGATGTAGTCCTGGCTGTGAAATCTCAGATCCCATTCCCGTGATGTAGTCCTGGCAGTGAAATCTCAGATCCCATTCCCGTGATGTAGTCCTGGCTGTGAAATCTCACAGATCCCATTCCCGTGATGTAGTCCTGGCAGTGAAATCTCAGATCCCATTCCCGTGATGTAGTCCTGGCTGTGAAATCTCAGATCCCATTCCCGTGATGTAGTCCTGGCTGTGAAATCTCAGAGATCCCATTCCCGTGATGTAGTCCTGGCTGTGAAATCTCAGATCCCATTCCCGTGATGTAGTCCTGGCTGTGAAATCTCAGATCCCATTCCCGTGATGTAGTCCTGGCTGTGAAATCTCACAGATCCCATTCCCGTGATGTATTCCTGGTTGTGAAATCTCACAGATCCCATTCCCGTGATGTATTCCTGGTTGTGAAATCTCAGATCCCAATCCTGTGATGTATTCCTGGTTGTGAAATCTCAGATCCCAATCCCGTGATGTAGTCCTGACTGTGAAATCTCAGATCCCATTCCCATGATGTATTCCTGGCTGTGAAATCTCAGATCCCATTCCCGTGATGTAGTCCTGGCTGTGAAATCTCAGATCCCATTCCCGTGATGTATTCCTGGTTGTGAAATCTCAGATCCCATTCCCGTGATGTAGTCCTGGCTGTGAAATCTCAGATCCCATTCCCATGATGTATTCCTGGTTGTGAAATCTCAGATCCCATTCCCGTGATGTAGTCCTGGTTGTGAAATCTCAGATCCCATTCCCGTGATGTATTCCTGGTTGTGAAATCTCACAGATCCCATTCCTGTGATGTATTCCTGGTTGTGAAATCTCACAAAAGTTCCCATTCTGGAGACAAGTAGGAGTTTCATGGATTCTGACATCCCATCACATATTTTGTTGATTCAGGTCTTGAATGTTCTGAGTCATGCCAGGCATTATTTAGCTTTTGTGGGGCATCATCTTGAAAGAGAATATGTCGCAAGAACTTAAAATACAGGTATTATATTTAAAAATCAGATATGGATCCTTGCTGTTGTTTTATGCTATTTGGATAAAAATAGAACTATATAAATACATAAACATAAATATTACAATAACTGGATCACTGTCTTTGAAATAGACATACATATATAATATCTTTCTTGATTTAGTTCCGACATTCAGACTTGGTTTAAGATTTGCACCTTATTCATGTCATCATTGTCATTTTAAGCCCCAACAATTTATTGTATCAGAACAAAACAAAATTCAACAGAATTCATTTGACCATCATTTTATGAGTAGACAATTTGTCCGCCATTCGATTTTTAGCAATAAACACATTGCCTTACAAGACGATTTTCTATAATACAGCTCAATCTTTATCCAAATACAGTGATAATAATAGGATCCCCAGTATACAAGGTACCATATATATTCATGAAAACGTCCAGCCATCTTCAGAACTGCACACAGATCTGCATTCATTTGATGCGATGGCAGATCAAGGTCTGTACAGTTTGTTAGGGGTAATAACAAACAATATAGACCCTGATCTGCTGGCACATGATGCGACAGCAAACCAGGATCTGTTATTTGCAGTTGGACTTGTCTAATAAGTGAGTATGCATGGTAGTCTTTATCAATAATTCTATCAGTAAATTGACGTTCATTGTGAAAATAGTGTGAAGTTATCCATATATAGCTTTCTGAGCTCAAAGAAAATGAATTCGGCTTCAAATTCCATTTCTGCTTTTATGAGTGAGGTTTAAGGTTTAAAATAAATTGTCATCATTGAATTTCAGAACAGTGTGAAGACCTGTTGGCTGTTTTCAATAGGGATGTTTTTTTGACAGGTTTGTTGGCATGTTTTGGATAGGAATTATACAATAACGACACTGTCAGTGATATTACAGTAGAAATTACCATATTGATGCATCAGCCGCAGATATTTAAATCACCCAATTAGGATTTCTCATTTTCCCAGTCGGGGGGGGGGGGGATCCCTGACTCCTTGGGGGAAGACTTGAAAATTGGGTTGTAACTTGGTATTTTCTCTTTTCAGAAGTACAGTATAAAAAACTGATTCTTGATGGGGTGCTGAAAAACTCAGACTACGTATCTGGGTCTTTGATGTTTCCTCCAAACAATTAGTAGAATGCATAGGAGAAATATAAATCTGCCAGGAAGTTGTTATATTGTGAAATAGATGGTGCATACAAGCAAATAAGGGTTTATGTATTGTATACAGATTTTCAGTGCTGTTACAAATGTATTAGCTGTAAAAAAAATCCTTAATTTCCATCCTTTGTTATGTGATGGCAGATCTGGGTCTACTGTACAAATTACAGTTTAAATGCCTGTTGTACCCCATCAAACATGTTATCAAGACTTTAGTCCTATTGACATACCCTGACATGTTAAAGGTAATGCAATCCACTACTACTTGACAGTCATTAATCATCAGTTTCAGCCCCCTGATGGCAGACCTGCTGGATAAATATTCAGTACATTGTAAGACTAAATTCCAGATAATTGGGTAAGGATGTTATCATAATGAAATCTAGTTAATATACTCTTTAGAACACATGTTAGTGACTGGTATATTGACTGCTGATGACTGTAGCTGGTATGGGCAAGTTAGAAAGTGTATTACAAGTATCATGGTGGGGGGGGCAAGGAAAAATATTATATTTTGTGTTTCTGATAGGTTTGGAACACTGACAGTCAAATTAGGATCTCATTTTAGGAACACTGAAAGATGGTGAAGTTAGGGTCTCAGTTTTTGGCAGCTGATGGATGCATTTATGTCATCCCAACTAGCAAGAACAAACTTCCTTTACTGAATGTATTGTGATTCCTATCCAGATAAATCAACCAACTCCAACCCCCAATTCAGAATTGTAAGTTCCACGAAAAAGGACCAACCCATTCCCCCCCCCCAATATCATTTTTACTTGCATATTTGTTTGGCTTGATTGTAATTTTGTCTTTGCATTTTGTTAGGAGTAATTAGTAGAGCCCATAGACCCAGATCTGGCTGTACATTATGTGACAGCAGATCAGGGTCTGTGTTGATTGCAAATGGACGCAGCTTACAAATGAAAATATCTATAAAGTAATGGTAAAATGGGTCCAGACTTTAATTTTTGTGTGGTTTTAAAGCACTTTACAACATTATGAGCTGTACCATGAAGATGAAATGGGAACCAGTTTCATTTCCCAAGGTACTCCCTGTCAGCTGACTGGGCAGGTAGCAATCCCTTGAAATATGACCCAGTATTTTTACCAACTGTGCTGCTACCACAGCTTCCTAAAAAAAATTTTAAAATGGGGGATGGGGGGGGGAATTCTTTCATGCCACATCAAAAGGGTATTTGCCATAGGCTGAAATTCAACTCAGTGACAAGTTGCTTGGTAATGTGAGATGGTGTGACGGGTACGTTTGTCAAGGAATGATTTGAGATATTAATCGGGGATTGATTTACAATTTTCATCATGATAAGAGAAGCATGGCCAGGATGGTTTTGAATAGGTTAAAACCCCAAGCTAAATAGAGCTTCTGTGGTTATGACAGTTAGGACTAAATATTGCATCATTAAATTAATTTCCTGACTTCATTTTACAAAGTGTCCTTTTTAGAGGTGGATTTAGAGAGATTAGAGTTAGAGATGGGTGGTTGTGGTTGGGTCACACCCACTTTTCCCAGTAACAATATTACGCATTTTATAAACTAAAAAATTTTGGACCATTTCATGTTAAACTAACCACCCCAAATATCCCCCTCCCCAAATGTCGTCCCTCCCCATATGTCCCTACTTTCCATCATTACTTAGCTAAATTTCTAAAACTTGTATGGGATACATGTATAGCTGAAGTGTAGAAACACCAACAATCTGATTAAAATGAGATTTCTACTGTCCAACGTGAAGATCTGACAGTGATCATTTAGGCGTAATGTTTAGGTGACCTTTAAATTAGCCAGTGGAAATGAAGGTTTCAGAAATTTGAAAGTGAATCAAATCATTCAGCACACATTGATACTCTTCAGCTATAATGCTCTGCAGTCTCCCAAATGCAAAGATCTGGATATGATTGGCTTATAAAATTAGCGATTATGGTAATAACATGGGTCACCAGAACATGACCCCTAAGCAATCTCTAACAGATCCTCACCCAGGGTGGTGGAGATCTGATTTTAATCTGGTTGGAGACAGGAGAACCTTGCAATTGGTCCACCCTTGGCCTTTAACATGAAAAAAAAAATCTCAAATGTGTTGCAGAGACAGTCATTTTGAATTTCATTCACGAAAGTGAACATGCAGTGTATCAGTAGGTGTTATAAATGGGTTTTGTTGTTGTCGTTATTGTTGTTGTTGTAGGGTTTAATGCCATGTTTCAGCACAAGATAGGCTATATATGAAGGCCAGTATAACTGGTGGATGAAGAACCCTGAAAACCCCAGGAAGAACCACCAACCCACAAGAAGCTACTGGCAGGCTTTCTCTTGTACCCACACTAGCTGAGCACGAAACTCAAACCCACGCAGACAGAGGTGAAATGGCAGTGATCCGTAATGATGAGCACTTTAGACCACTCGGCCACTCTGGGCCCCTAATGGGTTTTGTATGTGAGTGCAAAAATCAATTCATGGTACATTCATAAACACTTAATGTCAAATGGCCTGGTGTAAGTTAATGAAGCAGATAGTATGGATACATCTTGTTCAAACAGGAAGGTCTATAAACTTCATTAACCAAGGCATCAACTGTTTCCAGCCTGAACTACAGGTACATACAGACTGAATAGGGCAGTCCATTTCATATACAGCACTCACCTGAATCTGATGCCATCCGTGCATGCCATAGCATATACTGCCCTATTAAAGTGAAACCAGGTTATAATGAAGTACAATATTAATATAATTTACTAAATAATAATAATAATAATAATAATAATAATAACAATAATAATAAACAATAATAATAATAATAATAATGTGGGATGTGTGACTAGACACTTTTATAAGGAACCCCTCCCCTCCTAGCAAAAATAACACTCTTTTTGTTGAAAGCAGATAGTTGGTCATTTCAGCACAATGAATGTGGGTCTGATACTTTTTCAAAACTGATCCCTTGTAGATAAACACAAAAATATGCATAGTGGATGATATTTTTTGTTAATAAATATGACTTCTTTTTCTACAACTTGGGTTTTTCTTAATCCAACTTTATCAGTGTGCATGGCTTTCACTGAATTACAGGGCTAGATTTTGCCACCTTATGTGAACATGGGCTTGATAATTGGCAAACCAGAACTCCTATGATACTCTTAGCAACCATGCAATGAAAATCGGGGATATTTCGCTGTTTCATCTGTAGATATCTTTATTTACAAATCTAATATGAAATTGTATCTGCATTGACAGTCACTTCCCTTTTCAGCAGTGCCACCTGTTTACTGAGCAAACATTGGCATACACCAGTTTAACAGATGACATACTTTCGACTGGTTACAACAATATGCTTAAATAAAACCTTTAATGATGTAAATTGGATTGCTTATTTGGACATTGTTGTTTTGTTTTTTTGGACCTAAGGTGTGTGATGAAGACAGGATCTGTTGCATTTGTCTGGACATTACATTTGGCTTTACTCTCAATAAATACATTTGAAGAAATCTTAAATTTCCCAGTCAGTTTGCCTCTATCATAAGCAGGTACCAGTTCATGCTTGACAATAAACTATATGTAACTATATCTGTGAATTTTCAAATGTTTAAAAAATGGCATTTCTTTTTTTACAATCACATTAGCAGCACTGTTTGTGGTTTGGTGGTAATAGGTAGATTTATAACAGTTTATGGCATTAGCAAGATTGAAGAAGAAGAAAGAATACTGTTGGTCATTTATTTTGTGATCATATTTGGATATGATCTCAAATGAAGAAATAAACACACTTCTTATGTAGGACATGTGTCTTACATCTCAATAATTGTGTAGCCCAGGGGAAAATAAAATGTTTAATGGGTGAGATTTGCAGATAGATATTGAACCTGTAAGCAGAGAATACCAATGATTTGATCTTATCTATATTTTTATATCTATCCACAGGCCAGTCAGTTATTAATGACCTACTAATAACCGTGAGTTGGAGAAATGTGATAGAGTGAGATTATAGAGTTATTTAACATAAACTTGGAGACCATTAAAATGTAATTAATATTGACTTGGTATTCTATGACCAAGACATTTATGTACATGGTGTCTGGTCCAGGGATTTGAAAATGACAGCACACAATATGAATTCTCTGAAATTGATGACTTTTGATGACATTCATGTGTCACACCAGTGATTGGTAATCAGGAAGTCACCAAATTGGACTTTCCAACTCTGTTGACTTTTACAAAAAAATGCACACATGTGCCATTTCTTACATTTTGGGATTTTCTCATCAATTTCACCTGTCACAAAGGAATTTTTGCTCACCTGCCTTTCCCTACAGATATATTTATCTTGAAAGTGATGTAATGAGAATTGTACATGATATAGGTTTGAATGTATATAGTCTAGTAGGATTGCCAGTTCATTCTGTCGACCTTCTAGTCTTGTGGTTTTCGTTAATAATGCTGTATGAAGTTCAAGCGAAATATTCCACAGAGCCCCGACACTTAAAGCATTTTTGCTTTCTTGAAAAGGGTGGAAAAATAGATAATAATAACTGCAAACTTTACCTTATATTATTGGATTGTCATTGTATAAAGAATATGAAATTTTGTTAGATGTTTCATTATGGAGTTCAACATTTTTGTTATTTGAATATATTTGATTTTAGTGAATATTGTGAAAGCATATATATTGTGTGACAACAAAATGAATAGTTAACCTTGCCTTTGCAGACACTTGTTCATCAAGGACAACAGCAAAACCCCTTTCTTAAATTTACTTTTTCTTTAAATAAATAAAAATGGAGTCACCAGAAAATTGCCTTGAGCCAGATAATGAGTCATGTGGATGTTTGTTACAACTAATCAGAAGAACATTGACCCTGATTTGCGGGCACATTATGTGTGGGCAGATCATGGTCTAGCCATTTGCAGTTTGGGCCCCCCCCCACTTTTCAGTTGTTTGTAAAGGACACTTGTTCATAAAGGACGAGAATGTGTGTTCCATAATTTGAGTGTCTTGGATTTACAGTACATGTTTTTACCTGTTTAGCACATGTTGATACATTATTAATCAATGAGTTATTTTTCAGTGCCATATGCAATACAATCTTTTTCCATTTGTGTGACATTTTTGGGAGGATGAGCAATAAAGCATTCTGTTTCATTTTACAGGCTGATAGTAAACAGTCCAACAGGGAATCTTTACTTCTCACGAGACCTATAACTTGATACAATTACCCCTTTGCCTGCCAAAGATTTTGCACTTTTTGTGTAAAGTGGGGAAAAAGGCTTTCAAGAATATGTTGACTGTTTAGTATTTAGTTGGTGCAAAGCAAACTTTTTTAAAATAAGATTTTCAGAGACGCTGACTATCAAGTGTCCCAACATCGTGTTTACCAAGTGAAATGTCTTTTTCTTATGACAGAAGTGTACAATATAATTAGTAATTTACATATACACACACATGTACATACATACATACAGACAGACAGACAGACAGACAGACATACATACATAAATACATACATACTTGATAAAATGGTAATTTAAGCACTTAATTATGTAGGATTACAGATAAAATAAATAGTAATCTAAGCAGTTATTTTTCTAAGATTACTAATAAAATAATAGGTGCATGGAGAAATACTATAAAGGCAATAAAATGGTTGATTAAATGGCTTCAAGCACAGCAGGTTTTCCTGCCCAGATACCTGCTTGACCCCACTTATAACCCACCATTTCCTTTCATGACTAACTGGCCATAGAGCCTGGCCCCTCCCTCCTCTAGTTGTACTGCTTTAATTTCATTTTAATTGCACTTGATCCAGCCATAAAATTTAATGGTATAGCTCTGATGGACAAAAATCTACAATCTTGTATTTCAGCTGCACTTTGTTGTAAACTTCAAATCTATATAATTATTGTTATTACTCATTCCAAAATGTTTGTCTCAAAAATTTTAATTGAACTTAATGCATGCAGTTTGAATGATTTAGTCTTTACTTGTAATGTTCACTTGACAATTCATTTTTGTGACACTAGTTATTTGTTAGTTGAACATTCCATAATTTCAACAATAGTGTCCGGAAGTGTTAAGGCAGTTTTCATTTTTTCTCTCTTTCAGTTGAATTGGATAGTTTCATTTTTTACAATAGAATTGCATTAGTTTGTTGACTTATTGACTGATTTATTGATTGATTGATTGTCCTCAGGAAATAATTTGTATTTATTGGCTTAATTATTTTACAGATAAGCAATTATTTTTTGTTGCGTTGCGTTATGAATTGTGTCATGATTTACATTTCATCAGAATACATTGACTTATTTACTAGGATATCCACAGTTCAGAATTAGATATGTTTAACAGAATCTAATAGTTCCAAACATGTTTGTTAATGTGTAAAAAAAAGTTTGTAATCTTTCATTGCAGTTCACCAAAAGTGTAAGCCTTATTTCCATATGAATAGAATTTATGACATTTTATGGCATAGACAAAAAATTAAAGGGTCGCTTGAATTTGACCACTTTTCAAATGTTAGCACTAATCATTGTTGTAAAGTACTTGTAATTTAATTAGTTAATTTTATCGGATTACTAATAAAATAAAAATGTAATTTAAACCTTTAATTTTTTAGGATTACTAATAAATAAAAATGTAATTTAAACAATTAATTCTTTAGGATTACTAATAAATAAAAATGTAATTTAAACAATTAATTTTTAAGATTATTAATAAATAAAAAAAGTGATTTAAGCACTTAGTTTAATAGGATCATGAATCAAATTAATTTTTTAAAATACAGAGCAGATATGGAACTTGACCAAGACAAAGAGAAATAAATGGGTAAATTATGTCTACCAAACATTATAAAATTCCCAAACCAAATAAGGAATTATTTTTAAAAAGTTTCCAATACTCTGGAACTTTGCTCTGGAATAGTATTCCAGTTGAGATTAGAAATGCTCACTCTATTTCCTTCTTCCAAACCCAGTATATCCAGTGGTTTCAGAGATGCAGCTACAATAAATAAATTCCTTTGTATGAGAGCCTCAAGGTAGATTAGTTCTTAGTTAATTGTGTTACCCTCTTTAAATAAAATTATTATTATTATTATTATTATTTGTATAGTTTTTTTAAAACTTTTTTATGTTGGCTTGAATTATGATTGAGTGAAATCTCAGTGGCCACAGCACTACACACTAAATAACCAACATGTGTTACAGTGCTATAAAAGACCAAACCAAATCAAGTAGACCATTTGTGTGATCAGTATCACTTTTATTACAAATTAGCTGATTAGTTCCTGGAGCAATAGCCAAGGACACCATTGTCCATAGTAATAAAGCATTCAGGGCATGTGGGGAATACTGTGGTGTTATAGGTTTTTGCTGTGGTGATATTTTATTATATCCTTTATGGGAATTGACCCTTGGCTTGGTCAAAGGTCATCCTGGAGGGATCCTTGGTGTAATTATTGATTCAAAATGGGAGGGAATTAGCATCCCTTTGTGTGAGGGGTCAGACGTGAATGGTCAGTGGGTTTGAAATGGAAGGTTCAAAAGCTTTATCAACATGTACATTAAGGAGACTCTGGGAACTTAGCATAGTCCTTGATTATTAATAACATTTGTCCAGGTTAAAGGAAATTTTTAATTTTTCACACTTGTAAAATAAGCATACTTTAAGATTCAGTGGTTTTGTTGGTAAAGACCTAAACAAAGTGATACTACAGAAATTGCATTGACAGTATTGGTGGTGTTTGTTTTTTTTCTGTAATGCCTGAGCTATTCTTTTTGTTCCCCCATGTACTAAATTGTACGTTTTTGCTAAAAAATAGATCATGACTTCACCGTTCCCAGCTGCTGCCATATTGTTTTCGGACAAGGCACCAAGAGATGCTTAGTAACATATAGTAACTCACAACATATAGGCAAAATTAAAGTTCTTTTTATTTGCACTTCCCTCACTATGTAATGTTTTGATATATTCTACTAAAACTACACGAGTGTTTACAGTAATAATTCTGTACATTTTATTCCTTTGTCATCCTTTTGTATTGTTTTCAAATATACGTTGAGTAAAGCTCATGTATGTACAACATTTCTAGATTCTACATGCATAGTATCACATCAACTAAGCAGAGTGCAATTTTATGCGCTAAACAAAATATAAGAAATAGTCAGTTTCCTACATACATCCCTCGCTATTTATATGCTAAAACAAGAATCACATATAAGAATACTTCATCGACATTATTTAAGTGGGGGTGGGGATGGTGGGGTGGCTGGCAGTTCCCTTGGAATTTTCATTTCAAAATATTCAGGGTATATCTATCAGTGATATGCGAGCAATTTGTGTATAATAGTATTCTAGAAAGATCATCAAATTTGATTATGTGATTTATACAGTCTGCAGGCTTAAGCACCATTGTAACTAAATATTGGAATGCACGTCTATATTCAGATGAACAAATTCTTATTGTTCTTGCTGAAAACCATGCACTAGGCATGCCTAGTACATCGTTTTCAGCAAGAACAATAAGAAGAACAATAACACGGAAAAGAAGACTAACACCATTACGCCAGTTTGAATTGTCCGAATGGTTAAGTACAACTAATTTCCCATGAGGCCCTCTAAAAATGTTTACTTTTGACTTGTCGGTATTCCTCAGGTACACGGCAGTTCAGCACATTGTTGAGTGCTGTAACTGTGATAAATGAGTGCTTTGAAATTAATTTTTACAGGTACATGTAAATGATTTTAATAGCGTGACTAAACATCATTTTAAGAAACAGTATCTGTAAAGTTGGTCAGGATCTAATACACCAGGGTACCAATATCGGACTGAATTCACACAAAGGTCCAGACTTAATACACATGGGTACCAATATCAGACTGAATTCATGAAAAGGTCCAGTCCTAATACACCAGGGTACCGATATCAGACTGAATTCACACAAAGGTCCAGACCTAATACACCTGGTACCAGTATCAGACTGAATTCACACAAAGGCCCAGAACTGACACACCAAGGTACCAATATCAGACTGAATTCACATGAAGGTCCAGAACTGACACACCAAGGTACCAATATCAGACTGAATTCACACGAAGGTCCAGAACTGACACACCAAGGTACCAATATCAAACTGAATTCATGAAAAGGTCCAGCTCTAATATACTTGGGTACCAATGTCAGACTGAATTGACACAAAGATCCAGACTTAATACACATGGTACCAATATCAGACTGAATTCATGCAAAGGTCTGGTCCTAATCACCTGGGTACCAATATCAGACTGAATTCACACAAAGGTCCAGAACTGACACACCAAGGTACCAATATCAGACTGAATTCCTGAAAAGGTCCAACCCTAATACACATGGGTATCAATATCAGACTGAATTGACACAAAGGTCCAGACTTAATACACATGGTACCAATATCAGACTGAATTCATGAAAAGGTCCAGTCCTAATACACCTGGATACCAATATCAGACTGACTTCACACAAAGTTCCAGACTTAATACACATGGTACCAATATGAAACTGAATTCATGCAAATATCCAGCCCTAATACACCTGGATACCAGTATCAGAGTGAATTCACACAAAGGTCCAAACTATATACAACCTGGGTACCAATATCAGACCTAATTCACACAAAGGTCCAACATTTTTTCCTCTGGTAACGTGTATTTACATGGTTCAAAATAGCTGTTATACTGTAATTGAGACAGAATCCAACTGATATTTTACTGGGAATTAAAAGCTGGATCCAAAAGCCATATTTTCGTATGCAAAACTTATTGGGAATATTTTATCAAAGCAGAGTATAACCATCTTATTAATATACCGTATTTTCCGGCGTATAAGTCGATACTTTTTGACTTGAAAGTTCGGTCTTCGTCTTATACTCCGATGCGACTTATATATGGATTGTGTCATTGAAATTGCATCAACTTATATATGGATTACAGTATCCGGTATGCTATTGACATTGCTCTATAATCGGCATAATCGAAAACAGGTCACATAGAAGTACAAATTCATGTTAAATTACTATGTCAATAAATTGTCATAAACTAATATGACTGCGTTTATATTTGTAAGTTTTGTCATTATTTATTTTGCATTCTGCATGTTTTTTCTTATTTCTCAAACATAAAATAAAAGAAAACAATTTACCGTACTGGTAAAAACTTCACCGGGCCGCATAGCACACTTACGGTCTATACTCTATAGTGTACTGTACTAATTCAAAGCATATTGTTTGTTCCTAAAAAACAAAGGTATGAAATAACTGGTCCATTAATATTTGATTTTCCAGTATAATGTTGGACACGCGTGAGCAATTACCGGCATAGCTTTTTGATTGATCCAATTGATCCTACAAAGGGATGTAATCCATATTAACTCGAGCGTTCTATGATTATTTATAAAATAATGTAGATCATGCATTCTACTGAATCCCCCAAATCATACGTTTCTAATTGTATTTGACAAAGTTTCTCAAACACATTAGGGTTAAACTACACTAAAATCAGATATATAGATGGACTACCAGTACTCATAGATCATCAGTGATCCATGATTTTTAGTTTCGCAATTCAGTTTAAAGCAAATTGTAATGTCAACAGTTCACCTATATTCATTCTTAACCAGCTGACGATTCGGTGTCTCTCTTTGATTATACCGGTTGTTGATAAATTGGTCTTTGGTTTCCAACAACAATCAAAGCCAGTTGCCGCAATTGTTTAGACCTTGATATTGGCTTTAGCTACCGATACTAGTTACCATATTGCCGGTACCCCATTGTTCTTTATCATTAATCCGCATCAATTACGCTACCCGTTTTTAATATCAATGGGATTAAGTACAACAGGAAATGATGCCCACTCCCTTCTCTAGATGTAAATAATGAATTTAGCCATGGGCATTGTTTTCATTGCTATAGTATGGGCACATTTTAATGAGTTCGGTATATTTTGATCAATCTTTTCAGTCATAATCATTCATATAAATATCCCCGTACAAATCATACAACTTATCTCACAATGCCTCCCGTCAAATCACGCAAGTCTTACACAGCGGCTTTTAAGCTGGAAGTTGTAAAGTTCGCTGAAGAGAAAGGTGGGATTTCACAGATATGTTAAGTATAATAAAAAGTATTTTTATTTATTTTTTGTTTGCAACTTTTGTTTTCTGTCTCCTCACTTTATTCACATTTCTGATTTCCCTATGAATTGCCTTATTTCCCTATTGTTAGCCTCACTGAGTTTATCTCATCTGTTGAATCTTGAACTCAAGACTGGTTTCAAGTGGAAGGAATAATCATAGCATGCACAGCCACGTGGCTCTTGTTGCAATGGATATCATAATTAAAACAAATATGGTTTAAACTAAACTAAAATCAGATATATTGTGAGCGTGCACGTGCGTGTGTGTGTGTGCGCACGAGAGAGAGAGAGTGAGAGATGAAAAAAATTGTCCGTGTACAAGATCGTTCTTTTATTCAGGGCAGTTTTTATTTGTAGCTTTTGCAAAGAGAAAAAAGACGGTATTTTGAGTTACCTGACGATTGTGATAATCCTCATGTATTACGAGCCTACTATATTCCATTATCAATAAACACCTCTAAATCAACAATTCATTCTTGTTTTAATTACGATGTACATTTTCACAACAACCATATGGCTATGCAGTGTTATTTACACGGTAATTAGACATGCTTAGCGCTTTGGCTATAATTGAAACCAGATTGAGGGCAAGAATTGACAGAATAGGTCAAATCAGCGAGGCTGCCAGTAGGGAAATGAGGCTTTTTTAGGGAAATGAAAATCTGTCAACATTTTATTGAAGTCATTGTCCATACAAAATTTGTTATTAGGACAAGAGATCATACCCATTACTTTGTATTCGAACTTGCCGATAAAGATAATAGTGGGGTATATCATTGAATAGATTAGTAATAAAATGTTAATTATATCCAAGTCCAAACAGAACAAACACTTAAAAAATAGTATAT